>JAHDVE020007797.1:0-45001 GCA_022606495.2 Halesus radiatus
AATAACATTCCATATACCGTCAAGACCGACCTCGCAAACCATATTTTTCATTTGCCCGTATGCAGAACTAACCTTAGAAAAAATCCCTTTTATCAGATTATAAAAACCACTTAAGACAATCATGAAAATACTCCATTATGTGTTCATTCGAAAATGTGAAGAACCCGATAGTATACTAGTTACAATAATTAGTTACATGTAATAGTATATACATTATTAACTAACTAACTAACCATCACACCGTTTCCCCGCAGGGGTAGGCAGAGAGGACGGACCGCCAAACAACTCAATCTTGGCATACACTTCTTGCTCCATTCACTTTCATACATCGTCTCATACATTCTCTTCTGTTATTCCGACGTCTGACATGGCCCAACACAAGTATTTGATTAACTTGATCGTGCCATGTGTTCCTTGGACGTCCCCGGCTTCTTTTACAATTCACATTCGCGTCATATATTCTCCTTACACTCCTCTCTTCGTTTATTCGCTATACATGCCAAAATCATTTAAGCCTCCCTTTCTTAATCTTGCTTACTACGCTTACATCAGCCTTACATTGTTTACGATTCTCAACATTTTTCACACATTCATACATGGTTTTACCACACATTCGTCTCAGAGATCTCATTTCAACAGCATTCAGTCTACTTTCATCCTTCCTCTGCCAGTTCCATGCCTCACTGCCGTACTGGGTTGGTATCAGCACTTCGTTGTGGACTGCTAGCTTTGCTTCTTTGGACATCTTTTTGTTTGCGACAACCGCATTCAGTCCTCCGTTAATGGAGTTTCCTGCTTTCACCCTTATTTCGATATCTCTATCAGTATATTAGTTATAATTACTTATTTTGTAAACTTATATGTACAAATAACTAAAATAAAATAAATGAAACAAAAAACAAATACGCAATCGAATACCATCGACATCCTTTACAATAGCCTTCAGAAATATCGAACAGAAGTAATATCGTACGATCGCAAATGAGTGTATAAGTATTGTGGTATGTTTTGATAGCATATTATATACCCATCCTTTCTACCCCTACCTGCGCCTCTCATCCTCAGTTTAATAAGAATTTTAAGATGACAATACCTCCAGCTTCTGACATTTGATGGCAACATACAACAGACTGTTGTGAATTCCTGCAACTAATCAATTTCAAAGTACCTCATCGACAACCTCGGCAAAATATGTTATTCTGTAACAACAATTCTGGGACTAACTACCAAATGCATGCACCCATTTCTCGCCTACATACACTTGCAAATAAATTCACCTCTGCTATAGATACATTTAACATAAGTTTACCCATGTTTAAAAGATACCTGAACGATATTTTTATGTTGCAACAATTATAAGAGCATCGCATAAGAGCTATTGTTTAATTATTTTTTTTATATATATTTTCTTTGTACTCATCTACAATCCTAAAACTTGTTCCTCTTTTTTCTTTCTATGTATCATATACTATATTATGTATTATGCAATTTCATATATTTTTACATCATCCGAAATATAAAAACACAATGATTTTTTTTCACAATGTCATGCACTCATATTATATTATGTATCATGTAGATCAGGCTATTACTATTTTTATTAAAATAAAGTAGTATCTACAAATTAAAAACCTTTCCCTTTGTAACTTCTCTGTGGCATGCACTTATCCATTATTATACCTTCATATATATTATAAATATGTTACACTTATATACCAACTATGCATCATATTATTTTTTTAAAGTTCTGTACACATAATCATTTTAATGTTAAAATATGTAAAAGCCCTTTAGGGAGTTAATGAATAAATAAATAAATCAAATAAACACCGCACTAGCGGCCTCTAGCGGCCCGGGTTGTACGAATTATTTTTTCCTTCGTGCATTTTAATAGATGATCCGTGATATATGTCTATCTATCTATCTATCTATCTATATATTAATGAATATTTGTCTGTCTGTCTGTCTGTCCTCGATTTTCTCGAAAATTACTAATTATAAGTAAAAAAAGAAATAAAAAAAATAACAGTTGAAGAGAGAGAAAACAGATATAAAATGGACGAGCTAAGTGACGAAAGAAAAACATGGTAAAACTAGAAATATCTATACAAATATAAAAATCAATGTAAGTTTGTTTGTTTGTCCTCGATGTTCTCGAAAATTACTCCACCGATTTTGCTGAAGATATCACAGTTTCTTCTTATTAGTGACATGAAGGTTTAGAGATTAGTTTGAATGAAATTCAATATGTAAAACGTTTTAAAATTAGTTGGAAAAACATTAAACCCGCCATGCTGTATTGAGGTTAGCCCATATATGTACCACTCTGGTTAGCCACAGATTACATATACAAAAGAAGAAGGTTTGTTTGGGTAGAATATTTTCAAAATTGAAAACACAAGTATGTACCTAAATAAGAACTTTATTATATAGATACATTTTGAAAAAAAAATGTTTGGAATGAAATACAGTTTCCAAATGAATATTTCTTTTTTTATATATAGTAATTGTTGTCACAAGGCATTACTTCCGATGACAAATAAATTATGGCACGCAAACAAGAATTGAGAATTCAACACTTCATAACTTTATTAAAAATAAAAATAAACCCGAGCAAGGCCGGGTCCACATCAGCAAGTTCTTATAAATAAATAAATTATAAGAATCTAAGCTCTAAAAATGAATATTAAGTAACCCACATATGATTTTACTCATTTTTTGTTAATAAAACAAAAAAAATATTAAAGAGGATAAAAGGCTCGTACTAAAAGTTATAAGCCTCGCCGCTCGACGCTGGCGCTCGGTCTGGTGGCTTATAAAGGGAATAAATTACTTGTATAATAAATTGTTAGAAATTTTCTTTAATTTCTTATTTTTAAACTTCTCTTCACTTATTTTATCACAAAGCATTATTTTTTAATCATTGAAGAAGATAATATTAACACATCCCAAATGAACCACGGAACCGAAAAAACAACAGAAATTAAAAAGATTTCAGTCGTATCTGGGACTCGAACCCAGGACCTCTACCTACCCGGGGTAACCGCTTAACCAACTTAGCTAATGGGATCAGTTCAATTTACGCCATTTACACCGATACCATACTTCATGTTCAAGATTTTTTAATATTATCCTCCATTTTTATAAATCCCATATTATTGGCTGCTATCCTTATGATGATTGCAAAGTTTCATCCAGAACTCAATTGTAATCTGGATAGAGTCTCGGATATATTTACCCGATTTTTATTTATATGAGATATCTATCGACTTATTTTACAAGTCTGGAAAGAAATATTCAATTTATTTTTTATAACTTATTGAAGTTTGTACACCTCATTGTAATATTTTAATAATTGAAGAAGATAATATTAACACATCCCAAATGAACCACAAA
The DNA here is from genome assembly GCA_022606495.2 of Halesus radiatus. NCBI lineage: Eukaryota > Metazoa > Arthropoda > Insecta > Trichoptera > Limnephilidae > Halesus > Halesus radiatus. The sequence continues at coordinate 3,397 of JAHDVE020007797.1, forward strand.
ACCGAAAAAAACAGAAATCTTAATTTTAATTTCTGTTGTTTTTTCTTCAATGATTAAAATATTACAATGAGGTTTACAAACTTCAATAAGTTATAAAAAATAAATTGAACATTATTTTTTTTATAAACAATAATTATTAGTAATTTCTTCAAATGCTTGGTAACTTTGTGGCATAATTATTAATTATATAAATTGAAAATACACTTTGTATATACCACTTTACTTATTAAGTATATACCACTTTACTTATTAAGTATATACCACTTTACTTATTAAGTAAAGTGGTATATACAATTTTTTAAATATTTTATTGAAACACTCATCCAAATTGAAAAAAACCTTTCTGAGCAAAGATAAATGTCGCCGACAGGACTCGAACCTGCACCCTTCTGATTGCCGGTCAGATGCTCTACCATTGAGCTACGTCGGCTTATCGCAAACCCGCCAAGTTAATCAATATATACTAGTGTTTCATTCAATAATTACTGTTTTTATTATATTTTCACCTGTAAACAACCAACTTTATTAGTATGAGAAAGGCTTGTAACGGCTAAATCCCTCAAATAGATAGCGTCGAGACAAATTATGTTGTGTTTCAGGCTAATAATTATTGTTTATAAAAATAATTGTTACCCTTTGCGCTATGCACAAAAATCTCGTCTTAAGTTTTTAAGAACTTTAGTTTATCAATTAATAATTATTTTTTTTATTTATGTCTGCTTAAATGAGGACATTTGAATATTCATATCTATTTAAATCGAATACAAATAAAAAATGATTTCCTGCAACACGGCCGAAAGAGTACCTGTAGACTTTGGAAAAAATACACAAGTTGTATACAAGTATTGACCCGCCGCACCGGCACATCATTGTCACTCGCCGTGTATTGTTATTTTAAAGGGTGTTTGATACAGGTAATATGTAAATTTACTTTATTAATTCTATATTTATATACTTGTATATCTTCAAGAAATTTAAAACAACTTTGTGGAGGCATATTTCCGTAAAATTAAACATGTGCATGTGTGCGCTATGCGCAATCAAGGGAAGGCTCACTTGTGATAGTGTCGAAAAAGGCCATGCCTCTCGGTACAAATTACAAATGTAGCAAAAAATAATTGTTTAAATTATTAGATCATAAAAGTATATTCCAACACAACCATAATATTCCATGCTTTTATCAGAGTCTCAAAATTCTTTCAGTTAGATCAATTCTGTGGTAAAAAAATATATTTCAGCACATTAATAACCCTATATTTAATACAAATAGACTAGAACACACTTACAATACTCGTCTCAATTTAAATGACGGATTAATGGTTCCTAAACATACAAACAAATATTGACAAAGAACTTTAAATCACATGATTCCTAGATGTTTAAATACGTTACCCGCTGAAATAAAAATCTGTATTAAAACTAAATAGTTAATAAAGATATTGAAAACTTGGATAGCTGAAAGAAACTATTTGTATTAGATAATAAGGAAATATTATTTTATGTACAATTTGTTGTCGTTTATGTTTTTGTTTTATTTTTTTAATATTTTTGTAGAAATGTTTTTGAGTAAGATTCTTGAGAAATATTTGTGCTTTAAATTTGTCACACATGTTTTTATGTTTTTATTTTATATATATTGTAACCTTTACTGCAAATTTAGGATAAAGTTCTAAAAACAAGCTTGCGTTAGACAAACTGCAAAAAAATAGTTTTTCGTAACTTTTTGCATTATATTTTTTGAAATATGATGTAAATTAATAAAAAAAATAGTACAACTTTAGTAATGAAAAAATATATCCTAAGATGTTAGTTTTCTTTCTTGTGCGATCGAATAACATTTGCAAATTTTATATACAGAGATTCCTTCTCGTACTATGTTGATCAGACGCGACGATACGCCAGGTTTTTGTTGATCCGTTTGCCTTTATTGATCCACCGTCGCATTTGATCAACATAGTACGAGAAGGAATCTCTCTCTATATATGTCTGTATTCAGTGTCTACTTTAATAAGAATGCTTCATACGCACTAGTCTGTGGACGTTTATATTAGTTTTTGTAATAGAAGCATGTTTCATAAATGTCCCGTTTGTGTCTCAAAGAAATACTATATTTAATTTGAATCATAGAATTTATTAATTTTATTAGGTATCTACTGCGGGTTTTGATTCCAAGACCTCCGGGTTCGGAATCAAGGAGCTCGCTGCTATCATAGAGCTATCGTTTTATCCTGCTTACGAGTCAACCACAGTTAAAATGATTTTTTTCAATTATATTAATGTAAATAAATAAACAACTTACCAATGCACGAACGAGTTCAGAATCTGTCTTTTTCAATTCAAAATCACTTTTATTTCACTGATGAACGTAGAACATAGACACGGATTAAGACCTATTCACAATATTTCTTTATTTAATTGATCAATGTAGTCAAATACCGTAGAAATATGACAATACGCGCAACTCCTTACATGTTCCATACATTGAGATGGCAACAAGCTATACCAGCGCCCCTAGCGGAACGAGTTGGCGGAATTGGGTTTTTCCATAGATTTTCAGTGAAATATATTCTTAATAAAAATAAATCCTACGTAACCCACAACTATTTTACTCCTTTTTTGCTTAAGCATATATATTTTTCGAAAAGAGGCTATTATGATTGTACTAATATTTAAAGCCTCGCCGATCGCGCACTTTCTAAATTGTTAAGAAAGAGAAAAAATATTTATTATAATACCAATACAGTCTGGAAGTGCTATATCCCGGACCGCTAGAGGTGCCACTGTAGCATGTTGCCAGTATTTTGATGTATTTAATATTTGTTTACACGCGTAGCTTTGTGCGAGCGGCGAGCAGCAAGGCTTTGACTGTTAATACAATCCTATTAGCATTTTTAATATATATGTATGCAATAGTAAAAATGGAATAAAGTTATATATGGGACACTTAATATTTATATTTTTAATTTTCGATCTCAATAAGTAAATAAGAATACATATAAAAAAAAAAATCTATTAAAATATTTGACAAAAACCATTTCCTACAGTTGGGGTCGCTAGATGGCAGTAGTGTAAGATGTTACCAACAAATGTCAGGAGCTGGAGGTATTGTCACTTTAAGAGTATTTGATGTAGTTAAACAAAAAACTTTTACATTAACTATATTTGTACTTTATTTTTTGTTTAAGCTTTCAACACTGTAACGAACAATAAAACAACAGACCACACTTTAACATTTATTTATTACTATGTATTGAAGTATTTACTATGCTCAGTATGCAGAAAGCGAAGTAACTTATAAATTTAGCAAGAAGGTTTACATAACTGGGACGTCTCCGCTGGGCAGGGCATAATCATATTATTTAATCTAAGGCGAATGGAAGATATCAGACCTTAAAAGAAGTTTGTTTTTTTTTAAGCCTGCATAATGAAGGAGTGTAGGAAGACATAAGGGTGCCGTTAAACGTTGTGAAGGCTTTACTACTTCCTCTGGGAACGAGAATAACTGCACAAAGTAAGCAGGATATCGGCAAACGCAAAAAAAATAAACTTTTAAAAGTACCCGCAAAGTTTCAGCTACGAATCGTAGAGTCGCGCTCCCCACCGACCGCCCTAATGCACGTGTAAAAAGCAGGAACTAAGTATGCAAAATGAAGCGCATGTCATATTTAAATGTTGACTGTATTCTAAACAAAAAAATGTAGTGTGCGCAATGAGCATTCAAGGGAAGGCTCACCTGTGAGTGATAGTGTCGAAAAAGGCTATGCCTTTCGGAACAAATCACAAATTTAGCCATCAGTGCCCTCTGTTGGTACCTCCATTAATCAGTACAACTATACGATTGAAAAAAATATCATAATATCGATACCTTAGTTTAATAGGAAACTAACTCAAAATACCCCATTTAGAGAAAACTGGATTTGAAAAAATTTCACAAAGACATCGCTCTGATGTAAAGTTATTTTTTCCACCTATAACATAATAATAGATGCAAAATGTAAGTAATTTATCAACCTATCATATCATAGGTGTAAATGACTACATTTATTAAGTTCCAAACGGAAACATTTGACATGTTTCTCCATTGAACTAAGAATGTGCTGATTTCATTATAATTCCATAAAGAATTATCTGACTACATAATTAGGACGAATCACGAATTTTTTATTGAAATATTAGAAGGGAGAGTTTCTTTACAATTTTTCATCATTAACTCAAAACCCAGAAATATCTAGGTATCAGAGGTATCGATATCTTGGTTTTCTTTCTATGGATATTTTATATGTTCAGTAATTGGCTTGTAATATGAATAAATGAAACGGTTATTTCGACATTAAATAACATTTAAGGTGACAAGTTATCCCAATCAACATCGACTAAAGTCAGCAGCTTGGCCAATCTTAGCCATAAAAATTTCTCATAAAAATAAAAAGCGGTGCCATCTAGCGACAGTAGTGAATAAATAAATGAATAGAAATAAAATTACATCAAGAATGTAATATAGATAATGTTTGTGTTGTTGTACACGACAGTTACTACAAAATAAAAGAGTGAAAGTACGTGATACTAGAAATGCAACAGTAAGTATTCCTTCTATTGTTATCATTCATTAACAGCGGAAAATAAAGCTTTTTTGCAATGGTGGAGGGCTACGTTAGCAGAGGATTAAACCCAATTGTAGAGAATCAGACGCTTGAGATCACTCGGCTACTAACCCCATTAAATATGCTTATACGTAAAAGATTTGCAAGCTTGGATTTTTCTTACTTGCAATCATAAATTTAATAATGTATTTAGTTTTACTTGTTTTTGCCCGACACGACGTGTAGGGCAAATCAAATTACTGAGGCAAAGGCAATTATAAGTATTTTGATACGTGCGTGTGTTTTCTGCTAATAAAAAAAATAATACGAACCGAATTTAACATATTATTGACTAAAAGGTAAATGTATGATGAGTGCGTAAAAAAGAGGCAAGTCTGGGAAATAAACACGCGAGGAATTAATTTACACGTAAAGTTTAACGAGACCCGACTGGAAAATTTATTAAGTTCTGTAAAATTTCACGTTTCGAAGTTATCGAGGCTTGTTTTAGATTGAATAATATCTGAAAACCAGTAAAGAGTTATCTGTAAAAATATGTTATGGGCGTGTCCGTGTGCTTGAAGTAGAGTCAATTTTTTGTCCGCTTCTTGGGAATTTGATCAAACCTTTTAAAATATTTTAATTTTAACTATCTGTCCATCACGCCGTTTCTCCGCAGGGGTAGGCAGAAAGGACGGATCACAAAAAAAATTGATCTTGGCATCAACTTCTTGCTTCATTCACACTCATGCATCGTCTCATACATTCTCTTCTATTATTCCGACTTCTGACATGGCCCGACTCAAGTATTTGGTTCACTTGATCGCGTCATATATTCTTTTTAAACTCCTTTCTTCGTTCATTCGCTTTACATGCCAAAACCATCTAAGCGTCCCTTTCTTAATCTTATTCATTACGCTGACATCAGCCTTGCATTCTTTACAAATCACAAAATTTTTCACACGACCATACATGGTTTTACCACAAATTCGCCTGAGAGATCTCATTTCTAAGGCATTCAGTTTACTTTCATCCTTCCTCTGTCAATTATATGCCTTTCTGCCAAACATCAGGGTTGGTATCAGCACTCCATTTTGGACTGCTAGCTTCGCTTCTTTGGACAATTTTTTTGTTAGCGCCAACCGCGTTTAGTCCTCTGTTAATGGAGTTTCCTGCATTCACCCTTCTTTCAATATCCCTATTAGTCTTTCCATGTCTCATGTAAACATACTTCCCAAATATACGAAATTTCATTTTTTTTTGTTCCATATTAGCTATATTTTTATATGAGTGCGGATAAGAGTCCCAACTGCTCCCAACCGTCTGGAACCAGTGAGTCTATCGCATCCTTAATTGGGGTATTTTGTGAGGCTGAAGGTAGTGGGGAGGTGAAGATGATGAGGAAGAGGAAGATGGGGAAGTACCCGGATTTTCAGATCTGGTCACCAAATACGGCTAAAGCCATTTCAAGCAACGTTTTGATTATGAATGTCGATGTCTTACTGAAAGTATTTTACACTCTGGAACGTGCTGCCAATGTACTACATATTTTTATTAATTGATAAATTGTGAAAAAATAGAATTAATCATATAAAATTTACTTTGCGCACGCCGGGATTTGAATCCGAATCGTACTCACTCAATCACGGTAGCCGTCTAATGAGAGTAATGTCCCCAGTGTCGCCCTGTTGTTGACACTTCTGAATAAAAAGGTCGTTCAAAATGGCTTTATGCGTATTAATTTTTTTTTGTTTTTAATATTAAATATACACACTAAGCTCTGAGGGAAGCGACCCGTTCTCATATGACAGATGTTTGCGCGTTTGGCGTGTTTCCCGACTGTGCACAATCTTCAATTAAAATACCTGTAGAACAAAGACTGCATTTCCACCTGACGTCTGTACTCCAAAGATAGCAATCCATTTGTTAAGATAGGCGAATCCATCGAACGGACAAGTGACTGCATCTGAGCAGCCAAGTAATTTTTGGAACTCTTATAATGTGGTAATCACAAATACGAGTCGTTTTTTGGAACATTGCTTTTTAAAACTGCAGGTACACAGAACGATCCCACAACGTTCATTCATATTAATTTGTGATGGTTTCAAACCACTGTTTATGGTGAGTTTACGTAAGTACCACTTTCAGAAAAAAAAAACATAATACAGGCACATGCCTAGGATTGCTGGCGCAATAACGCTCTAACGATCATACTACAACCTTTTTTGCTAGAAATAGAAATTTTAAAAAAGATTGCTTGTACCTCAGCACCACTTTTCTTTAATTTGTGCTTTAAATCCTATATCACAAAAAATATTCAAGTAAGTAGCATCAGTTCAACAAGTAATATAAATATTTTTAATCAAATTATTCCTATCTCCCTCTTTTAACTACCCAATTTTCTTTCTTTGTGTTTTTCTACGATCTTCGCCATCAGAGTTAATTAAAAAAAATGTTCTTAACTGTGTCGTTATACTGCCCAGAAATGTGAGGGTCTACGAGTATATGAAACTTGTACTAAATAAAATTAAAAAAATATGTACGATACTTTTTAATCAAAAAAATAACTATTTTTTAGGCTCTACAAACGCAATAACACTTAATGAAATGACGGCCTCCGTGGTCGAGGGGTAAGGCTCTCGTCTACGAATCCGAAAGTCGCGGGTTAAAATCCCGGCGTGCGCAAGTAAATTTTATTTAATTAATTTGTTCTGTTTCACAATTAATTAATTAAAAATAATATATAGATATTTTCGTACTTTCCAGAGTGGAAGATACTCTCAGTATCGCCCTGGTGAAAGACCACCATTCAGAATTGAAACGTTGCTTGAAATGGCTTTTAGCCGTGTTTGTTGACCAGATATGAATAGCCAGGTATTTCCCCACCTTCCTTTTGCACTTCCCCTTCCCCTCCACAATACCTACATCCTCACAACATTCCCCAATTAGGGATGTCATAGTCTTACTGGCTCCAGACGGTTGGGAGCAGTCGGGACTCTTGTGAGGTACTCATATAAAAAAATACCAGGAAAAAAAACATTATTTTTGCGCTACATCGGGAATCGAATTCTCAACCTCGTACCTTAAAATCAAACGCAAAAATCACTACGCAGCGGAGACCTCCCATTAAGCAAATTAAATTATCCGGAGACCTCGAGAAAATAATAACAAATCAAAAAAATATCGAGCAGGAAAACGTATTATCTAAATATGTTGATTATTTTTCTGCTAATTAGATAAGAGATTTAATTTAATTATTATTAACAAGCACACTTCGGGAACATCATTCTGAACACAATAAATACATTCTTTGAAACGCAGAAACAACAATTGTACAGTCGACAAAATACGGAACATTACCTTCAAATCAACTTTAAATTATTCAGCAATGTGAGGAAGTTCTTTGTTTCAAAACTAATTACACTTTATAAACCTAATTAGTTAATTAAATACATTAATCAACTACGCACACATTTTTTATTTCACTAACTTTAATTATGTTTAAATAACTGGGCATGTTTTTGTTGTTGTTAATTCACAATTTAAACAAAACATGAATATTTTTATTTTTTGTACTGTTTTCGCATTACTTTAAAACGAGCAATAAAACTTCAAGTTCACTCGGAATATATACGAGTCAAGGCTGATGTATGTATCGTAGGGCGAGTTGCTTGCACCCGAGATAACACGTCTATACCGCCCGCCGAACAGATATGTACTGACGGTAGTGGATTCCTGTTTTTCAGGCGTACGCTGCACAATGGTCTCGACACGCTGCGCAGTGCCGAACTGTTACCTATATAATGTTATGGTTCTAGGAACGAACCGTGCTATGGGCACGGGTGTTACTAATTCTATCGCTTTTGTGTGGGCTCGGGTCTACTTCGAATGTTATTTTATTGCTTTTGATGGGTTAAAGTAGAGAATTTTTTAAATACGTACATTACACACGACGTCAAAATCTATGGAACACTTTTCAAACATTTTAGACGATACATGTAGCATTAAAAAAACTCTCGATGGGGGAGCTTCTGGCATTGTGACGTAATTTGCACAACTCTTTATATTATCTGCAACCTTTTTCAGCCTCATATTAAACTTTTTTTTTCTAATTTAATACAAATCATATTTGATAATGTTATTCTTAAGTTCTGCACGTATTTTTAGTTTTTATTATTGTGACATAATAACAAAAAAAAACTAAAAATACTTGCAGAACTTAATAACAGTAATATTAAATTTGATTTACGTAAAATTAAAAAATAAATTTAAGTTCTACGAAATAATCACAAAAAAAAATCTATTACACTGTAAAAAAAATCAAAGTGATAATGTCGAAAATAATGTGAATTCGAGTAATACAGTAAATTACATTACAGATGTGATGTTTTTGCCGATACTTGGATATTTTTATTTTTGTAATATTGAGGTTTTTATAATGTTGATATTTTTATTAAATTGATATTTTTTACAATGTTGGTATTTTTATAATATTGATATTTTTATAATATTGGTATTTTTTTAATGTTGATATTTTTTAAGTATTGATATTTTTATAATATTGATATTTTTATAATATAGGTGTTTTTTTATAATGTTGATATTTAAAATAATGATATTTTAAAAATATTGATATTTTTATAATATTGATATTTTTATAATATAGGTGTGTTGATATTTTTTAAGTATTGATATTTTTATAATATAGGTGTTTTTTATAATGTTGATATTTAAAATAATGATATTTTGAAAATATTGATATTTTTATAATATTGGTATTTTTATAATATTGATATTTTTATAATATTGATATTTTTATAATATTGGTATTTTTATAATGTTGGTATTTAAAATTTTGATATTTTTTAAATAATGATATTTTTATAATATTCGTATTTTTATAATATTGGTATTTTTATAATGTTGATATTTAAAATATTGATATTTTTAAATATTGTTTTTTCATAATATTGGTATTTGTATAATGTTGATATTTAAAATGATGATATTTTTTTAAATATTGATATTTTTATAATATTGTTATTTTTATAATATTGATATTTTTATAAAATTGATATTTTTATAATGTTGATATTTAAAATGATGATATTTTTAAAAATTGATCTTTTTATAATATTGATATTTTTATAATATTGTAATTTTTATAATAGTGATATTTTTATAATATTGATATTTTTATAATATTGATATTTTTATAATATTGATATTTTTATAATATTGATATTTTTATAATATTGATATTTTTATAATATTGATATTTTTATGATATTGATATTTTTTAATATTGATATTATTATAATATTGATATTTTTATAATATTGATGTTTTTATTATATTGTTATTTTTATAATATTGATATTTTTATAATATTGATTTTTTTATAATATTGATATTTTTATAATATTGATATTTTTATAATATTGATATTTTTATAATATTGATATTTTTATAATATTGATATTTTTATAATATTGATATTTTTATAATATTGATATCTTTATAATGTTGGTATTTTTAAAATATTGATATTTTTATAATATTGGTATTCGTATAATGTTGATATTTAAAATGATGATATTTTTTAAAATATCGATATTTTTATAATATTGATATTTTTATAACATTTGTATTTTTATAATGTTGATATTTAAAATATTGATATTTTTAAAATATTGATATTTTTATAATATTGATAGTTTTATAATTTTGATATTTTTTATGACATTGACATTTTTATAATATTATTTAAATCAGTGTTATAAAATTGGACTCTCGTATCTCAATAATAAAACTGTAATGCGTTTCCATGATTTTTTTTATTTTTCATTTATTTTTCCAACTTACGAGTATGTACATTGATTACAACATGCATGCGCCTCTATATCCTAATATTGCCCTATATTTGTATGATGATTGTTATTTATTGTTGTATTATATAATATTGTTGAACTAAACTCCTGCTGACAAGCTACTTGCAGTGGCTTAGCGGGTGCAAGTTCCCATTGTATGTAATTAATATTATACAATAAAAAAATAAAAAACTATTTACTTATAATTATTATAAAACTATTTATATGTGTATTATTATATGCTTATTACTATTTACTTATTATAATAATTATTATTAATTTACCATTATTTACTTATTAATATTTACTTTTCTTTTATTCATGTATTATTAATCACTTATTAATATGTACTGATTATTATTAAATTGTAAAGCCGCTCATCTCAACACGGGATTGTCCTAGTGAGATGAGTGGCTAATGTTTTTGTTTATACTCGTATATATAAATTTATGAATAAATAAATAAATTTGCTATGTAAATTATCTTCACATCAAAATATGAATTTGAAACTTATAATAAAAATATAAGAATGTACCAAGAAGAAATAAAAAAAAACTCTGGAACTAAAGGTTAACAAAATATATAATGTGTCAACCACATTACATAAATTTATAACTTTTTGAGAAGGTTGCCGAATATCATTTGTGAAGAAAAGAAAAAGCTGAACAGTTTATTTTGCATGTGCTTTTATTCTTCTTTAAGCATTTCTTGCGAATTCTATAAATTTTCACATACGTGGCGAGAAGCAACTTGAAATATATCCCCCCTAATATTTAATCTATAATATATCGTGGCAGGGAAGGAATATTGCTGTAACAGCCAAAGCCATGTAAAAAAGCAGGATTTTGAGGATTATTATATTTTAAATGATTAAACTAATGTTTACGAGACAAGATTTTTATGCATAGCACAAATATTAAACAAATTATTATAAGCAATAATTATTACCTGAAAAATCATACAAATTGAATGATCTTCCGAGAAAAAATACATGCTGCCGACGGGACTCGGTAAACGAAAGGTCGCGGGTTCGAGTCCCGTCGGCAGCATGTATTTTTTCTCGGAAGATTATTCAATTTGTATGATTTTTCAGGTAATAATTATTGCTTATAATAATTTGATTATTATATCAATTTAAAAACGTAATATTGACAAAACGTAGAGTTTTTTCAACGGCGTACGGGTGTTATTTTTCATTTGTTGAGTCACGGGACCCAGACAGATCGACGCAGAAAAAAAATCTGTCTAATGGTGTATAAAAAGTATTTTTGTGGATAGTGGTGAATACAGCAGTATTGATTCCCAGCGACGATATTATATATTACAGATGCTGCATTATTGTGGTAATTTTGTTGCAGATGGACTTTGTATTTTGCCGCGAAACGTCCTTCACTTTGGTTAGTATCGGGTCGTTTGCTTAAACAACGTGCAACGAAAACATGTCACCGTAAGAAAGCTTATATCTTCGCAACTGTACTATCCTTGGGTCTTACTTTGCTATCGTTATATAGATTATGTTATGACCGGTCACTGGCTGAGTTGGCATCGCGTTTGGGTCTTACACAGGCGTCGCGAGTTCAATTCCTCGGCCGGCCAAGTCCTCCATTTACGACACAAGCAACATCTTCCGCTTACTGTGATGGTAGTAGGAGATTTTAAAATATTGTCAGGTTATTCGTAACCAGGGAATATTTGTCTTTCTTTAAAAAAAAAAGATTATTGCGCTACGCATGACGCAATTGGTGCTAAATTTAGCCTTACGCACTTCGTTCAAAGAGGCGTAGCTCGGCAGGACCTTTGTTGATCCGAGCAAAAGTCATCGCGTTTGAGAGAACTCACTTGTCCATAGTAGTTGTAATTCTTCGAACTAAAACCAGGGTTCATCAGGATTTATAATGCCCCGGCCACACAATCGGCCAACGTCCCAACCCGAACTCGGTTCGGAGTTGGCCGATCGTATACTGACTGTAAATCAGGCAACTACACGATCGGCCAACGTTCCAACTACAAACTCCAAACCAGTGATGCCATTTTACCTAAAATGAATCTACCGATATTCACAGAAAGTCTGCAAAAAATTATAATATCAGAAATAAATATAACGGATAGCTGTTGCGCCTGTTTTAGCTTCGCATTTTATTTTTACGCACAGCCTGAGTCAGATTGCAGCGCAAAAAATAAAACCACTAGCCCCGATTATACATCGGATTACATGCATTTCGTTAAGTGATTTTTCATGAAAAACGGCGCTATACAAATTATTCAATAATTTTTATTATTAGCATAATATGCATAATGCATATTTGGGTCTATTTTCGTCAATATAAACATAGTTCATTCATGTTTTATTCGTCGCGCAGCACATCGCTTGCCGAAGTCGCACTGAACGACTGAACGGCCAATATGTGGAGGCCGGTTTGTGCGAGTTCGGTTGACTATTTTAAAGGTTGGGCCAACTAGTTTGCAACCGGAGCAATCTCGGACGAACTCGCCGAACTCGAGCCAACGTTGGCCCAACGCGTACGAACTACCATTCTACACGATCGCCCAAACGTTCGAGTTGGGAGGTTGGGCGATCGTGTAGTCGTGGCATAAGGCTTACAAGTGTGTAAGTTGTTGCAGAAATTTGACGGTTACAAACTATGGCACCCTTGCGTTCGACACGTAGTTCCAGAAATGGCGTGAAGAGACTCAAGCAGCAAGACTCGAGAGTATAGTGTCCATACATCCAGTGCGGCTGTGCAGGAAAATTACAAGAACGGCAAAGGGGTCCATGGGGAAAAAAAGTTTGGGAACCTATGGTTTAGACAATAAGTACTTAATTATTAATGAAAACATTTAAATTTCACGTTTTTTTGTACGATGGTCAGAATCAGAAAAATATACTTGAAATATTTCAAACATTTTTAACAGTATATCCCTCATTTGTGAAAAAAAACCATTATGAAAGAGCTAGCAGATTCTTCAATATTGACCAACTGCTATACCTATACAAATCTTAAGTACCTACGTCCAATAGTTTAATTTGGAAGTCATCTCTGGGCTGGAGCTCCCAAATACTTGATAGACCCGCTTGTTTCTGCGCAAAGGAGGGTAGTTCATCTGATTGACAATCCGTTGTAAGCAGGCCGATTGCCATCTCTAATGGACAGACTCAATGTAGATACAGATATTTCAGTGGTGCCTGCTCGAAGGAGCTAGCAGCGTTCTCCTCCGCGCCGGTGCACGTGCGTGAAACTTAACGGACACGAGCGGAACACACGTTCACAGTTGATGTTGGCTTCATGAGAACGGGTCGTTTCTCCTACTCGTTTTTGTGGGAATCGGCTCATGTGTGGAACGAGCCATCGGCATCTGTCTTTCCTCCAACATTTAAAACGGCCTCTTTAAGGCCCGCATTAACAAATCCCTTCCCACAGCCACGTACTTAACCCACCTTACAATGTTGCCCAAACGGGTGGCGATGTAGTTCCTCTGTATGTGCTCCGTAGATAACAGTGATCGTTCAGAAAAAATGTTTCACAAAATTGTGTGGGACAAAACCGCAAGAATGAGATAAAGTTGATCCAAATGTATTAATAGATGGAAGCGGAAGCGCCACAAAGACGAAAATACTTAGTAGGAAAACGTTTGAAAGTAATTTATGTTTTTCTTTTTTTCTTTGTTAATTAACGGAATCTACGAAACGTGATAATTACAAATGGTTTTAGTGTACATTGTAACTGTACCGTATTCCGTATCTTATTACAAACAATGTAACCATTTAATTTAGTTTCCCCCCAGGCAAAACAAAAAAATATATATACATTTAAAGGTTACGATGAGTACTCTTTCTTGGAACATAGATTTATACTATTTTTAAAGACATAAAGGGAGCAGGTTGGGTATAGTTTTATGTCATCTTTATGGAAAAAGTACATTGCTTTATTATTTTTTGCAGATGAATTTTAAATTTAAGGAAACGTGTTTTTACTGCTCATAGTCAATCTATTGCATCCAGTTTCATGGCAAAATTACACAGGCGTGAATTTCACGTGATGATATGTTACACTGCCAAAATTATATAAGGACGAAATTATATATGGGGGAATTACAGCTATTTTATTTACAATTATACTCTAAAACAATAATACTTTACATTCATAAATACAAAAAAAAAAACAAAAAATGAACAACAATCACACATATTAGAAACACTAGATCTCAGAGTCAAAAACACATACAACAAGGTACCACAAACACAGCATTTGGACAAAAATACTTTTTATAGTACTAAACTCTACAACAAAATCCCACTATCCTTTAAGAATCACAACAACAATAATAATATTAAAAATCAAATAAAACACTGGATACGTTACATAGGGAGATCTGAAATAGAAAATTCATTAACACCAAATACAGATTAATACGGAAACCACTCAACTGCACTTAAAATACTTCACCTTACAATTATTTATTTTTTCTGTTAGTTAGTTAGTTATTCTAAATATTCTTGATGAGGAAAATATCGCTTTCGAAACATGTTGATATGTATATATTAATAAAGTGGTAAATACAAAGTATCTTTTTAATTCATTAATTAATAATGATTCCACAAAGTGATTACCAATCTTTTAAAAAAAAAAATTACATACTTAAGATGTTGGAGGATCGTTGAATCGTTTCTTAAGGTCTAGTCACAACATTTTCATTAAATAAAGCCATTTAGTAAATGATTTCTGCTTTGCATGTTGAACTGAAATCCAAAACAGTGGTGTATGTGTCACTTAACAGATGATTTTACAGGTACTAATTGATATACTTCCTCTAAACTTTCGTACGGCAAAAACACCACATCTATTCTCGATTTTGAACTAATAACACCTAACACATAACCACGTTGTTTCGTCACTATTTCACTAACCCGATAAGTTATTTTAGCTGACAGCAATCACTTTGTGGTTATATCATTAAAATTAAAAAATACTTACAGTCTGACATTTATATGTCAGTAAAAAAAAAGTAAGAAAAATTGAGGGCGCTGCGATGGTTAAATTATTAAAAAAAATTATAACCAAGATGACTCGTAGGAAGATTAAACTAACTCTTAGAGTGGAAGGTACTCTCAGTATCGCCCTGGTGAAAGACCATCAGTAAGAATTGAAACGTTGGTTGAAATGGCTTTTAGCCGTGTTTGGTGAGCAGATCTGAATAGCCATGTATTTCCCCCCTTCCTCGTCCCTTTTCCTTCCCCTTCCCCTTCTCCTTCCCCTCACCTTTCTTCCCCTCCTCCTTCTCCTTCCCCTCCCCAATACTTTCAGCCTCACAACATTCTCCAATTGAGGATGCCATAATCTCACTGACTCCAGACCGTCGGGAGCAGTTGGGACTCTTGTGTAGTATTCATATAAAAAATAAAATATATTTTTTTTAAAAATCACAATGATCCAAGAGCATGTTTTTCACGGTGACCCGACAGTTGATCCCTCGACAGTTGGCCCCCCGACAGTTGATCCCTCCGACAGTTGATCCCCCAACAGTTGATCCCTCCGACAGTTGATCCCCTAAATAATTATTTTTGCTATACGTCGTTAAAAACTATTAAAGTTTTAAAACAGACTATCAAACGTGAATGTGTGAAAACTTTTGAATGCTAAAAACACATTTCAAAGACAAAGGAATTAGCTTGATGATTTTATGATACAAAATGATTTATTTCCATAATAATTAATTGCCAATCTACACATTAGAGCGTAAGGCAACATTAGGAGTTCCCAGTGAAGCCAATATTATCATGAATTATTACCAGATATTTCAATAAATATCAAATTAGTAAATACAAATAATAAAGAATTGTGACTGAATTTTCAACGCCTTCTCATTTCCCTCGCCGCTCACTTCTAGCAATTCAATGCCCACTGTTGCCCCCGGTTCAACCATCGACGAACTAGATATCTCTAAGTATATTCATTAGGTCAATAAATCAATATGTGAGGACCCAACAAAATTTCCCTCAGGGTTTATGTCAACTTTTGGGATGCCGTGTTAAGTGTCTTATCAGAGAGAGAAATGAGAGAAACAGGGTCTTGAAGATATCCGCGTTATCAGAGGAAGGACACAGAAGCCGTAAAATTATTCTAAAACCTTCGTAAGTCCTATCCGCTCTCATATGCCAAATGAAAACCGTGCATAAATTGCTGAAGTGTTAATGTATTTTGAAGTATCTTTCATTGAAATACTGGCGGAATAAGTACAGCAATCGCACGTGACGTTTACGTTCTAAAGTCTGCAATCAAACTGTTAAGTTATGTGAATCCATAGATAATGAAAATGTAGGGAGACATGGCATGGAAGCGTGCCGGCTGTCACCAAGCTAAGACCAAATTGCACGAAATATCAATGCGGCAGATCCAATGAAAGTTATACGTTTGGTATTTATTTTATTTTATTTGGAAAACCAACAGTTTACATCAATAATTACATAAGGCAAATATATTTAAAAAATAAACCAATAATAGGTTTTAACTTAAGTATTTAAATTATTCAATTTAAAAAAAAAAAAAGAAGAAAAGTTACAAGGTTAGCCTATGAAGTTGATGGGAGGGACGGGAAGGGAAAGGATCTAGTCTGTGTAGAGTAATATGTATTGTGTGAATGTTATTTATTGATTTTTGTTTTGAAATTATAATGGGCTGAGTTTAATAAGTCGAAATCGGTGTATGAAGTGTTAAAAATGTGTGAAGCGCGTTGAGTAAAGGTGTTTTGTTTTGAGTATTTAGGAAGAAAAAAGAGAATAGCTGCTGTCCGTAGATGCGCTTTACAGTGGTGTATCGAACGTGTCTACATAGTGCGTTAATTTAAACAGATAAAACATATTTCATTATAAACAAATAAAAATTATTCCACAGCACGTGCAATAACCAAGCCGAGAGCTGGTATTTCACAACACCGAGATAAGAGCCTATATTGCACCACAAATGCAATAAATAGCACGTCAAGATTGCACCACAAATGCAATACCGAGTCGAGATTTTAGAACACGTCAACATAATTTTCAGCCGCACCGCGCGCCCTTTAAATAACGTACGCACAGCGGTATGTGCTCTCTTTTCACTTCAACCGCAGAGTGGATAACATGTCTTCCATTGGATACCTCAACCTGCCGCTACCAGACAAGAACAGTCTTCTACGGGATTCGCAAATAACAATAGTCGTGCGTCCCTGTGTGCCAGTGCCTAAATATTATTTTTCTTGCACGGGTCCTACATGTCTCGTACAATGGGTGAACGATGTTGGCGACAAGCGTTGTGCGCGCGATTTCAAACAAATAGTGTTTTATGGTCCTTCTCTGTTGTTTCTATTATCCATGGGGAGAATCTGTCAACACTAACACAAAAGCACCCCGTTTCAAATGGTCATTAATTTTTCCACGGAATCCGATCATTAGTATTTTATTCCGGTGGCTGATGTTTTTTTGTGGGGAACTGAAACATCCCGCCTTTTTCCTGAAAGGTTGAACATCTTTCACATATTTTTTTAACATAAAATTTGACGTGTATTCATAAAAGTTCACGGGGGATTATTGATAATGTGAATTTACAACGATTCAGAACCCTTTTCAGGCATTTTCTGGCGAACACAATCCTCTGAAATTGATTGTAGTAGATCCAAACGGTTCGTATTCAAGTTTTTCCATCACGATAGCTGGTGAATTTTTTAAAAATTTTAACAGTGATAACTTTGACTATTTGATAAATAATATTGGGAATTGATTTTCGCTGTCGGCAACTTTGATATTAATTTTATAATTCCATTGTTTTCTGTCACAAGCAATGTCTGTTCTGAAACGGATAGATTGATTTGAATAATTATTGTAGATTATATAATTAAATCAATAACAAACAATTCTCTTTGTTTGATTGTCTGATTTTAAAAGGAAATAATTCCCACCCTGGGATATAGCGACCTGATGATTATAAATTTATAACGGGCCATTAACAATGCCTCATTAAAACTACCCTGTCAAAATGGCAACGTATTTACAAAATGTTAACATAAAATTATATATAATGATAGGAATGTTATCGTTTGAATGTGGCATACATGACATTCTTAGATCATACGACGTATATCTTGAATACTTCAACATTAATCCAATTAAAATTAGAAGTCAATCGATTGATTTTATATGTTTGCGTAGAATAATCCATGGTCATCTCGATACTATGTTATGTCTTAGCAGTATTGAAATAAATGTTCCTAATTACTGTTTAAGAATCATATCTCTCTGAATACTTAATTTTCAAATGAGGAAAAGTATAGCTGAAATAATCCTTTAGAGGATCAAACGTTCGAGGGATCAACTGTCGGAGGGATTAACTGTCGGAGGGATCAACTATCGGAGGGCTCAACTGTCGGGGGGGCAATTGTCGACGGATCAACTGTCATGGAACCGATTAATCTGACAATATTTGAAAATCTTCTATTACCATGACAGTAAGCGGAAGATGTTGGTTGTGTCGTTATGGAGGGATCAACTCTCGGAGGGATCAACTGCTGGGAACTGTCAGACGCATCATCTGTCGGAGAGATCAACCGTCAGACGGGTCAACTGTCGGAGGGATCAACCGTCGGAGAGATCAACTGTCGGAGGATCAACTGTCGGGGGATCAACTGTCATGGAACCGATTAATCTCACAATATTTGAAAATCTCATACTACCATGATAGTAAGCTTATGATCTTCGTGTATGTTTATATCATGATGTAGGACTTAGCCAGCCGAGAATTGAACTCACGACGCCTGTGTGTGACCCAAATGCGATCTCAATTCAGCCATTGACCGGTCATGTGTATAATTCAATATACATATTTTGTAGTTTACGGTAAATTGACTAAGTAGCTCAGTAGCTAAGAGCAGTCCACAAAAATAGCTGAAAGTCAAGGTGAAAATAAAGTTTTAAAAAGTTAGATGCCGAAACCACAAACACATTAAATAAAATGATATTCTACTGGAGCACACAAATGAGTAAATAATTCAATAGATAAATGGCAGTTTCCTTCAAGGACGACGCTCAAAGTAAGGCTATGATATTAAATTTCTAGGTCACCGAAAAATGCTTAGAAATTCTACAGGGTTTCGTGTCAATTATTTTGTGAAACATTTTACTTGTAATTTGCGTTCAATGAATAATTAGATTATTTACGATAAACGCTGTGAAAATATCAAAATATAAGCTTTATGCTATGGGTAGTGGTGGAAACTTTAATAAGTTATTTGAGTATCATGCGGTCAATGTTTAAACTTTATATAAATTAAATAATTAAAATCAATTGGCTGAAACCGGGAAGATAAACTTATAAGTTTATGTTGTCAAAATGAATTATTTATAGCTTATTTAAAAACACGGCTGTATTCGGGGATCACGGGTTCGAAAGTCGACGAAAGCAAATAATTTTTCCTTTAATGGAAGCAATCTTCCCAACAAGCCCTCTATAAATGTATCTAATTAATAATGACGCCACAAAGTTATTAATCATTTGAAGAAATTATAATTTTTAATTAATTTATAAATGTATTTTCAATAGAAAAGGAAAATAAAATAGCAACTGTAAAAATCATAACTTCTCGAAGCTTAAATTTTCTAATAAAACTGTGTTCATCTGAAGCGACCTGCCAGGTAAGTATGATTTCTGTATCTGTTTGTACATAATTAGATAGACAATATGAAGTAATATATGTACAGCGTCCTCAAGGTAATTTTTCACAAAAACGGCGATTTGCTAATCATTAAATTATTTTTATTATTAAATAAACAGTTGTGTTTACATAAAATTTCACTGCATAACGTTTACAAATATTATTAACATTGTGAAAACAAACGTTACTAAATACTCACTTTATAATAAGGTTTCAATACACACAGACCGTGCTTTAATAATACCGGTACAGTAAAGTCAACAACAATCGTCGAATGTCAGAAACACGCGTGTATTTATTTTGAAAATGGCTTCCGGCAGATATATCCTACATGGGTATCAAAATAAACTCTATTGATATAATATTACTTTGTGCTCTACAGACAAACTCAGTGTATTTCGTCTGGATTTTAATATCGCCCTTTGTTTACATCTGATCGTACCCGTATGTGTCAGCGATTTGTGTCAGAGAATTGTGACAGTGGATTGTGGTAGACTCTGTGACACCTTCCGCCACGTAGATAAGTAGGTAGCCTCCCAACGTACATACGTTGTACGATGTACGTGGCGTTTTGTATGATATCGGTGACATCGAGCCTTCTCTATTTAGCTAACGCATATAGCGGGTGTTCGCTCACAAAACCGAATGGAGTTAAATATGATTCCCACATGGATTACATAAACATGGTATTTAACCGTCCGTACTTAGGGTTATTATTCAAAAAGTAGGTAAAAAAAAACAACACGTACGTGTGGCTAGTGACGTAACTTGTATGGGAGAGACGAAAATACCCGAACACATCCGATAGCTTCGGCTGACCTTGAAATACTAAACGAGATGACGCAGGAGAAAACTTGACGTATACGAATGTTTTGTGGGTTTCGGGTATAGATTTTTTGTACCTGAACGTACGGGATACGGCTTGTTACGTTCGAGCGATAATATAGCGGCCGAATCACGTACGATCGTATGGGTGGGGCCGTTAATAGGATTTTTTTTATATTCGCGATGTGTAAATGAGAACGTCGAGTATCAAAACAATGTTGTTTATTGTTTATTAGTATAAGCTTACTGCAAACAATGTTTGAATCAAACTGACCGAATTAAACGATTCGTTTAGGAATCAGAGTGAACAGATTAAAAAAAAAACAAACCATTTAAACCCAAAATATAATTTAAATAATATTAGGGAAAAGAGAAAAAATACGCTGAAAACGATAATATTAACAAATCTCAATGAAGCAGGAAACAGAAAAAGATACAGAATATAAAAAGAGGTAACTGGGACTGTATCTTTTTTGTTTCATCTTTCATTACTACTTACTATTATTTTAAGTGTATCCTCACTGTAACAAAACTGTACTTCTGTTATTTTTCAATTTGCTAAATACTTGCTGAAATTTTGATATTTTTATAATATTATTTAAATCGATATTATGTAATTGGACTCTAGTATCTCTATAACAAAACTGTTTTCATATTTAAAATAATATATTTTATCCAACTTTTGTACATTGATCACAACATGCATGCACTTATATATGATGATTGTTATTTATTGTTGTATTATATAATATTGTTGAACTAAACTCCTGCTGACAAGCTACTTGCAGTGGCTTAGCGGGTACAAGTTCCCATTGTATGTAAATAATATTATACAATAAAATAAAACAAAAATTAAGAAATTTTTCATTATTATCTTCTTTAATGGTTAAATATTACAGCGAGGTTTATAAGCTTCAATAAGTCATTTCAATAGATTGAAAAAAAAACTTTTTTTTTTCAAACCCTCATATTTTTGCACATGAAAACGGTATCACCCACTGAAAAAAAAATATTTAAAAAAAACCGTAATCATTTATTATAAATTGCACAAGTTGGTGGCCCATCTCATTGGAAAAATGATATTTTTCGATAAATCTAAAGGAGTTTCATCACATCACTTCACCAGAAATTCAATGACCCAGCAACAGGAAACAATTCGGCTATGATCGTAATATCGTATTTCTTTGAATATCGGTAGATCGATACATTTTAGCTAAAATAGCATCACTAGTTCGGAGTTCGAGTTCGAACGTTGGCCGATCGTGTAGTTGACCGATGTATAGTCACTATCGCCAGCGTCCCAATTCCGAACCGAGTTCTGGTTGGGACGTTTGGCGATTGTGTGGTCGTAGCATTAGGTACCTATACGAACGGGCAAAATTTTAGCACCGAATTTGAATGGTGCGTTGTTGAAAGTGTGATAAAATTATGATAATTTTATGGGAGTTCACCGCACTGCACGTTAGAGAAAACCGCCACTGGACAGCACCCTGTAATTTAGGCATTGTTTGACTTGCGGCCTAACACCCCTGCGTAGTTTAAACAAACCTTGTATACCGTACAGCCTGCCGGTAGAACCTAGGAAACTGTTTGTAGCGACTAAGTTTGTCGATGAGCCTTAAACAAGAGTTAGAAGAGTTAGGACAGTCAAGAGACAATACGTTCATAAGTGCCTACTTAAATAACTTTGAATGTAACATAGGGTTTGTTTGATTCGTTTTGTTTGCTGATTACCGTTTGAACGTTGGGTGATAAAAAAGTTATTTTTATATCGATCTGTTAAACTGGGGTAATGGAAGTTTTGTATCTATACTATGTATTTATTTATTTATTAGCGGACTAACGTCCAATTTACGACGCAAGCAACATAAAATTAGAAGGATACTGTTAATTAGAAGTGTGGGATGGTTTTATAGACAGCTCTGAAATTGTCAGATTAATTAAATTTAATATTCCAACTAGAACTACTCGATCTAAAATTTTATTCAATTGTAATGTAATAATAATAATAATGTCAGGACTGAGTTATTCAAAAATTCTCTATTACCTAGACTCCACGAAGAAGGAAATACATTTTCAGACATAGTAGATATGTTTAATTGGTCGAAATACAAATACAAACACATGATTATTGCATACATCCTCAACAATTAATATATGAATGTGAGGTATGTTTTGAATATTCGCCTCTGTAGCTAATTACTTTAAATGGTGCTCTGTTTTTCCTGTATTTGTTGGTTTTTTTATTACGTACCTACTGTGATGTGTTTTGCACCTGTTTACTATAACTAACTATATACGTAAAAGGGCGTATATAATACAATAAATAAATGTGAATTAAGCAAAAGACAAAATAAACTTAATATAATAGAAATGACAAGTCAAGTCAACACCTGGTTAAGATTAATAACAATAAAGAATGCCAGCGAAAAAAATAACGGCTGTAAATATATACGGTTTGTTCAAAAGAAAAGGTGAATTTTGAATTTTCGCGGCTGTGTACATTCGATTATCGATTTTTTTTTGTTATGTTGGTACATATGTTTATCATATGTTATCATTATCAGCCATTTTGGATTAGTGGTTTGTTTTTGACAAATGGAAAGGTTGGTGACGTTTTCGCGTGTTCTTCGATTTTATACTTTTGAAAAAAATGGATCAAAGAATATGTATTAAATTTTGTGTTAAAAATGGAATAAAGTGCTCCAACGTACTTCAAATGTTGACTTTGGCATTCGGCGAGGCTACTTTGTCTCAAAAAGGTGTTTATAAGTGGTACAAGCGCTTTACAGAAGGCCGAGAAGATGTTAATGACGATGAGCGTCCTGGAGTTGCAACCACGTCAACAAACGAAGAAAACATCGTAACAGTGAGGAAAATGGTTTTGGTAAATCCTCGAATCACTAGGGAAGTTGCAGAGGATGTTGGCATATCGGCTCATGCCATGCAATTTTCTCGGATGTTTTGGGCATGAAACGTGTGGCAGCGAAGTTTGTTCCGAAATTGCTAAATTTTGTGCAAAAGCAACGTCACATTAGTATCGCTCAGGAGTTGTTGAATGACGTCAACGACGATCCAGATTTGCTCAAAAGGGTATGAAACGTGGGTATATGGTTATGACGTCGAAACCAAGGCCCAATCATCCCAATGGAAGTGGCCAAAAGAGCCAAGACCGAAAAAAGCACGCCAAGTTCGATCAAATGTGAAGGTTTTGCTCATTGTTTTCTTCGATTACAATGGCGTGGTGCATCATGAGTTCTTGCCAACAAGTCGTACGGTTAATAAAGAATACTACAAGGAAGTTATGCAACGTTTGCGTGAAGCAATACGGCTCAAACGATCGGAATTGTGTTAAACAAATCATGGATTTTGCATCACGATAATGCACCAGCTCACACATCAATGCTTGTTCGTGATTATTTGGCAAAAAAAAAAACACTGTAATCACGCCTCAACAACCGTAGTCACCAGATTTGGCTCCCTGCGTCTTTTTCCTATTCCCGAAATTGAAGAGACCAATGAAAAGAAAGCGTTTTGCCACAATTGATGAGATAAAGTCAGAATCTAAGAACGAGCTGATGGCTATACCGAAAAGCGCATTCCAGAAGTGCTTCGAGGATTGGAAGAAGCGCTGGTATAAGTGCATTATATCTGAGGGGGATTACTTTGAAGGGGAGAAAACGGATATTCATGAATAAATAAATACTTTTCGAAAAAAATCGAAATTCACCTTTTCTTTTGAACAAACCTCGTATATTAATATAGATCAGCCAAAGGCAATTCTGAATATATAATTATACGTATTATTTATACATCGTTATTTAAAAGTAAAAAAAAAAAGGTTCCCATCAAAACAGCTTATTATATTGGTACCATTGCATTTGGAACATTTGACGTCACATGCGCATTCTGTTTTTGGATTAGTATGGACATTTTTATTAATCGATTTTGTTTGGTATTGTATTTTAAATACGTATTTTTTAGTTTTTAATTTGGGTGACTTTAAGCTCTATAATTTTTGTTTAATATATAAAAAAAGAAAATATTGAAAGAAATTGAAAAAGAGTATTCATGATCAAACCAATTTTCAATACCGATATTATGATAATGTTAATGCTCAATACTATTATTATTCTTTGAGTTAAAGTTTCTAAAAAGTTCTAACCTCAAAACTGGTCAAAATAAACTGGCCATAGATTTGGAGCGTTTTGACGGATTTTGAAAAATTGAAACTTAGTAAATTATTTTAACTATGAAAACCAACTTTAGAAAAAAAACGGAATATACTGATATTTAAGTTTCAATGTTGATTGATTGATTGATAAAAAAAAAGATTGGACTGGAGTTCCTTATTATTCTTTGCTTGCCTGATGACAGATAAAAATCATCTGGGCTTAAAGATTTGAATTGAATTGACAAGCAGTTCATTATTTTCACTGACGTCAGAATTAATAGACTTGCCATAAGTACCATTTCGTCTTCTGGAGCCAAAGGTCCCGCGACAGTCATTTTGGCATCAGCACAGTTCACAGCCTTCCACGTTTCTGTCGCGTGACTTTGAGTACGGTAAGCAAATTACGGAACATTTATAAAAAGGGTCAAACTAAATATTCTAGCAAAATATTCGGTTTTTGTAAACAAAGCAATTTTTGTACTAGGAAATGGAAATCTGATAATATTTATACGATCATTGTTCAAAATTGCAAAAGAAATTAATTATTTCAAAAAATGTTTTACATTGCAAAATTGTTTAATTATTTTTATTATTAATAAATTAACTCATTGAAAAAAAGAGATTTACTGAAATATATATATATATGTGTGTGTATATGCATACGAATTATGATTTTATTCTTATCTTCTTTTATTTGGATTTACTTATAACTTTACTAAATCTCTACTTTTGCTTTTTCTTTCAACGTGCAACTTTATGTTGTTTTTAAAAAGCTTCTGTTTCTATTTATGCTATCTTAAATATTTTATTATTAACAGTAATTATAATATACAACAAACTTCGACTACTATAATACGGGCATGTGTCTAGTTTGGTAGTTGAAAAGAATGTTAACTCTATACTAAAACTTATAAATGAATAAATAAATATATATATTTTTTTTTTAAAGCTGAACCTATTTACATATTTTCTGTTTTACTTATTTTAATTTCTGCCCATTGCGTGTTAGGCCTTCTCTATGTTTTATTTGCTCTGTGATTCGGAGGGGATGTTGAAAGGGATGAGTAGTAGTAGTAAAGTAGTTGAATCAATAATGCAATTAATAATTATGAAGAACCAAATAAGATAGAATTTGTTCCTACAGTCTTCTAAAAAAGAAAGGTTTAGAGTTAATTCAATGTTTATAGATTTAAGACTTTGCTTGAAATTACTTGTGCTCAGTATTCTTCCTACTTCCTTCGACCTTTCAACACACTGTACGTATTAGCAAAGAGCCACGACTCATTTTCTTAAGAGCGAGAGTCACGGTAATAGCTTAATATTTTCGTACGACTCAAAAGCATTAACCAATTGAACGACAGCTTATTTAAGAGCCGACTCCCAGTTCATGAGTTCATACTCCCAGCTCCTACAGCACCCAGCTACCAGCGTATAGGTGTAGGTACAAAAAAGCCAGATGCCAGAATGACAGGCGCCGTTCACGTACTGTACAGTATCTACACACGTGTAAATGCGGTAATTATTCTTAACTCTACACAAGAATGTATGATACCTTGAAAAAAAAGCTTTAAGATGCCTCATGGCCCCAAATATTAATTTTAACTCACTCGATCGTGGGTATAATTTAACCATCTAAAAGTTAGATACGTATACGATGATTTTACATAAACAAATTAGAAAAAAATACCTTATTTAAAGCTACGCCATCGTACAAATGCGTAAGAATATTATCCAACATCTGAGATATATATATTTTTTTAGACAAATAAGCAATCTTTTTTAAGTGGTTTGACGCTCTGTCAAAAAGAGTCAAAGTTCAATAGAGCCGTGGTACGTTTTACCAGGAGTAACACCCTCACCGCTCATCACAATGAGCTGTCACAAATGAACGGCTCGTTCATAAACCACTCACCGCTACAACACACCCCAATTGGTAATGAAAAAAAAAAGAATTTGGATGAGACCGTTCATTTAATTTTTAAAAAATAGTCCAATTTAATTAAACAATAGAAAATTCTAAAATACTAAAATATTATAAATACCACTTAATTTATTTGTATAATTCAGAAGAAATAAACTGAAAATATTTCAACTTTCATTAAAAACCCACTTGAAAATGTACTTGACGTTGAAATGACAAGAAGGCGTCAGCTTAATCGATCAGCAAAGGCTGTATATACGAGTATATTAACAAAGGGTAATACGGTAAACACATCTACAGTAGTGCGAGAACACTCCTATTCACGTATCAACCCTTAGGGTGTATTGAACGGCCGTCGAAACCACTCAGCCAGTGTTATGTTATGTTAATGTAGGTAGTTGTCTGAACTTTTTGCATCACTGTTTCAAGGATTAAAGATTAGGTTATTCGTGTCTCATGATATAACCAGTGTAATTTCTAGGTCAAATCAACTATTCTTTATGTCATTCCCATCCTGAGCTACGGATCTCATGAAATGTAGTTTTTTTCTAGACAACATGGCGCTATAATGCAGGCAAATTATTGTTTTCAGTTGATTGTTCAAATAGATATACTCGTACTCATAAATTAAAAAGATAAGTATTTTGGACATAAAGTAAGCCATTGATCAACTTACTTCATAATTATATGTTACATACTTAGACAGGTGATGATTTTTCAGTAAGTAAAACGATTTAAAGTGAAAAACATTTAACTAAGCTATCGCTGTACAAACTTGGTACCACACGATTAAAATAAATTGTGCAATTAAAAATAAATAAATTTAACATATTTTCAACTACATTCAGCACAGTTTTCAAATTGAGAAGGACTTATTCCTATTAATATGAATGTAGTACCTAAATAATTTTCTACATTGAGACGCGACATTTGGCAATTGGTTGTAAGATCTACTTTACTCGAAACTTTTTTTCATATGGTTCCCTATATGGAAAAAAACATCGCGACCCATAGAGAAAATCTTTGCTTTACAGGATCATTATTTTCATATCCATGATTTCATACAGATACACCTAAGGTTGCCATTAAAGGAGAAAAAATATTTTGGGACGGTACTTAACCGTCAAAAAAATGGCAGCACCTTCACAAAATGATAAAAAAATATATAGGAATAATGTAAGAATAGGAAATAAGATTTGTACAGCGCCCTTGAGGTGATGTTTCACAAAAACGGCGCTATAAAAATCATCCTATTATTATTATTATTATACGCGAAATTCGCAATTCCGAACAGAAACAAGCATTCTCAATTAGTTTAAACACAGTGTACAGGACGTGTAAGGCCTGCACAAGAAAAAAGTGTAAATACTTAAGCACTGGAACACAGAGACATACGACTATTGTGATTTGCGAATCCCCTTGAGAAAGGCGTTTGGTAGTTTCCCAGTGGATATGTTGTCGCTCCGAACGTACTTGACTTATGGCACCAGCCATTATGGTCTGTCGCTGAGGTAGCGGGTGGTGACGTCAGCGGTAAATGGCTGTAGAAGACTGTTATTGTCTGGTAGCGGCAAGTCGAGGTATCCAAGGCAGGAGATGTTGCCCGTTCTACGGTTGAAGTGAAAAAGAGGAGACCTATCACTCTGCGCACGCTATTCATTGCACGCCGAATATTATGTGCTGGTATTGCAAGTGTTGTGAAATCTGGGATCGGTATTGCATGCGTTTGCGCAATAATTTATATTTGGTTATGGAGAAATATGTTTATCTTTTTATAGTCCCCCACCTGAGTAGGACAAGGGGAAGAAGATGTATGTATGTTTATCTGCTTAAATTAATCTTCTCTGTATGCACGTTCGGTATACACAATCTAGTATATCTTTAATGTTTTAGATATATTCTGAAATAAACACGCAACACCTTCACAAAATACATAAAATATTTACGGCTGTCAAATAAAGTGCTCTAAATTGTACGAAAATCGGGACTAAAGAAAGAACGCATTCTTCTTTTTATCCCCATACCATAGAAAATGTTAACCCATATGAAAACTGATTGAAAAAAGTTTCGTGTAAAATTTACCCTAAGTTAGTTTAATGTAATTTTTTTTGTTGTTGTAAAAACCTTTTGTAACTTTGTTCCACTTTATTTATTTTCTACCGGACTGGTTTCACCCTATCATAGGCTTCTTCAGACTGGTAATTTAAAAACTAAATCTATGGTATATATACCATCCGTCGGAAGTTGGTTCCGTTGCTTTTTAATATTGCACATTTATGATTTGAAATTTATTTTATTGCTGATGGAACGGCTTTATAATTATTTAAAATTCGAGTTAGCTTATTACCGCTTGGAAGACGGATTACATTGTGTTTGATTGGTTTTAAATTTTTTTTTATATAATGTCAGCTTTTATTTAAACAAATGGTTATTTCTGGTTTTGTTTTACTATCTAGTGAGGTAAGTACCTTTTTACAAAACGTAATTCTTCGTTCAGAGGCGTATTTATGCAATTTAAAAATAAAATAAAAATGTATTAAATTGCATTATAATATAATGTAATTGTTTTAAAAAGTTCGAAACCTTGCGTCACTCGAAGATATTTCATCAATTTGTGTTTTCAAATAATCTTTCAATAATCTGTTTAGAATTTTTTTTTACTATGTCTCTCCGGAATTCCGCAGTTAATCATGAAGTCTTTAAGCCTAAGGAAAAATATAAGGAATCTTCCTTAAAAAGAACGGGAATTGCGCTACTGATATATTTTCATATTGAAATGAAATTCCACCAGGAATTGACACTTTCAAAATTAGAATTAACTAGTTTAATGCAGTAGATTACTAGATAATTAATGAACGAGGTGACAGTTGCTCATAAATAATCTTATTTAACCGTAATTATCAAATATTTAACCGTAATTAACACTTATTAAAGCGAATTTTAAAAGTTATCAGTAATCCACCGTATTTCTTTACCAATTTCCGTAATTCACACATATTAGTGATAACATAGATGAAGTTTTCGGATATTCACGGTTTATTCTGTATTGCTCATAAATTATCTTATTTAACCGTAATAATCAGTTATTTAACCGTAATTAACACTTATTAAAGTTAATTTTAAAAAGTTATCAGTAATTCACCGTATTTCTTCAGTAATTTCTGTAATTCACACATATTAGTGTTAATATGGATGAAGTTTTCGGATATTCACGGTAATTTTTCTGTTTTGCTCATAAATTATCTTATTTAACCGTAATAAACACTTATTTAACCGTAATTAACACTTATTCAAGCGATTTTTTTAAATTTATCAATAATCCACCGTATTTCTTAAGAAATTTCCGTAATTCACCCATATTAGTGATAATATGGATGAAGTTTTCGGTTATTCACGGTAATTTTTCTGTAATGCTCATAAATTATCTTATGAAACCGTAATTAACAAATATTTTACCGTAATTAACACCGATTGAAGCGAATTTTAAAAATTTATCAGTAATCCACCGTATTTCCGCAGCAATTTCCGTAATTCACCCATATTAGTGATAATATAGATGAAGTTTTCAGATAATCACGGTAAATTTTTTGTATTGCTCAAAATTATCTTACTTAACCGTAATTAACACTTATTTTACCGTAATTAACACTTATTAAAGCGATTTTAAAAATTTATCTCTAATACCGTATTTCTTAAGAAATTTCCGTAATTCACACATATTAGTGTTAATATTGGTGAAGTTTTCGGATATTCACGGTAATTTTTCTGTATTGTCATAAATTATCTTATTTAACCGTAATAAACACTTATTTAACCGTAATTAACTCCTACTAAAGCGAATTTTAAAAATTTATCAATAATCCACCGTATTTCTTCAGCAATTTCCGAAATTCACCCATATTAGTGATAATATAGATGAAGTTTTCAGATTTTCACTGTAATTTTTCTGTATTGCTCATAAATTATCTTATGTAACCGTACTTAACACCTATTTTACCGTAAATAACACCGAATTAAGCGAATTTTAAAAATTTATCAGTAATCCACCGTATTTCCGCCGCAATTTCCGTAATTCACCCATATTAGTGATAATATAGATGAAGTTTTCGGATAATCACGGTAATTTTTCTGTATTGCTCAAAAATTATCTTTCTTAACCATAATTAACACTTACTTAACCGTAATCGACTCCTATAAAAGCGAATTTTAAAAATTTATTAATAATCCACCGTATTTCTGCAGCAATTTCCGTAATTCACCCATATTAGTGATATAGATGAAGTTTTCGGATAATCACGGTAATTTTCCTGTATTGCTCAAAAATTATCTTACTTAACCGTAATTAACACATATTTAACCGTAATTAACACTTATTTAACCGTAATTAACACTTATTTAACCGTAATTAACACTTATTTAACCGTAATTAACACTTAATAAAGTGAACTTTAAAAAGTTATCTCTAATTCACCGTATTTGTTAAGCAATTTCCTTAATTCACACATATTAGTGATAATATTGGCGAAGTTTTCGGATATTCACGGTAATTTTTATGTATTGTCATAAATTATCTTATTTAACCGTAATTAACACCTTTTTAACCGTAATTAACTCCTATAAAAGCGAATTTAAAAAATTTATCTTTAATCCACCGTATTTCTTCAGCAATTTCGGTAATTCACCCATATTAGTGATAATGTAGATGAAGTTTTCGGATAATCACGGTAATTTTTCTGCATTGCTCATAAATTATCTTATTTAACCGTAATTAACACTTATTTAACCCTAATTAACACTTATTTAACCGTAATTAACACTTATTTAACCGTAATTAACACTCTATAAAGCGAATTTTTAAAAGTTATCAGTAATCCACCATATTTCTTAAGCAAATTTCTGTAATTCACCCATATTAGTGATAATATGGATGAAGTTTTCGGATATTCACGGTAATTTTTCTGTATTGTCATAAATTATCTTATTTAACCGTAATTAACACCTTTTTAACCGTAATTAACTCCTATAAAAGCGAATTTAAAAAATTTATCTTTAATCCACCGTATTTCTTCAGCAATTTCGGTAATTCACCCATATTAGTGATAATGTAGATGAAGTTTTCGGATAATCACGGTAATTTTTCTGCATTGCTCATAAATTATCTTATTTAACCGTAATTAACACTTATTTAACCCTAATTAACACTTATTTAACCGTAATTAACACTTATTTAACCGTAATTAACACTCTATAAAGCGAATTTTTAAAAGTTATCAGTAATCCACCGTATTTCTTAAGCAATTTCTGTAATTCACCCATATTAGTGATAATATGGATGAAGTTTTCGGATATTCACGGTAATTTTTCTGTATTGTCATAAATTATCTTATTTAACCGTAATAAACACTTATTTAACCGTAATTAACTCCTATAAAAGCGAATTTAAAAAATTTATCTTTAATCCACCGTATTTCTTCAGCAATTTCCGTAATTCACCCATATTAGTGATAATGTAGATGAAGTTTTCGGATAATCACCGTAATTTTTCTGCATTGCTCATAAATTATCTTATTTAACCGTAATTAACACTTATTTAACCCTAATTAACACTTATTTAACCGTAAATAACACTCTATAAAGCGAATTTTTAAAAGTTATCAGTAATCCACCGTATTTCTTCAGCAATTTCTGTAATTCACCCATATTAGTGGTAATATTGGTGAAGTTTTCGGATATTCTCGGTAATTTTTTGTATTGCTCAAAAATTATCTTACTTATCCGTAATTAACACTTATTAAAGCGAATTTCAAAAATTTATCACTAATATACCGTATTTTTTCAGAAACATCCGTAATTCACCCATATAAGTGATAATATAGATGAAGTTTTCTGATATTCACGGTAATTTTTCTGTATTGCTCATAAATCATCTTATTTGACGGTAGTAAACACTTATTTAACCGTATTTAACAGTAATTAAAAAGCTATCAGTAATCCACTGTATTTCTTTAGCAATTTCCGTAATTCACCCGTATTAGTGATAATATAGAAGAAGTTTTCGGATATACACCGTAATTTTTCTGATTAGCTCATAACTTATCTTATTTAAACTATCTTATTTAACCGTAATTAACACCTTTTTAACCGTAATTAACTCCTATAAAAGCGAATTTAAAAAATTTATCTTTAATCCACCGTATTTCTTCAGCAATTTCGGTAATTCACCCATATTAGTGATAATGTAGATGAAGTTTTCGGATAATCACGGTAATTTTTCTGCATTGCTCATAAATTATCTTATTTAACCGTAATTAACACTTATTTAACCCTAATTAACACTTATTTAACCGTAATTAACACTTATTTAACCGTAATTAACACTCTATAAAGCGAATTTTTAAAAGTTATCAGTAATCCACCGTATTTCTTAAGCAATTTCTGTAATTCACCCATATTAGTGATAATATGGATGAAGTTTTCGGATATTCACGGTAATTTTTCTGTATTGTCATAAATTATCTTATTTAACCGTAATAAACACTTATCTAACCGTAATTAACTCCTATTAAAGCGAATTTTAAAAAATTATCAATAATCCACCGTATTTCTTCAGCAATTTCCGTAATTCACCCATATTAGTGATAATATAGATGAAGTTTTCGGATATTCACGGTAATTTTTCTGTATTGTCATAAATTATCTTATTTAACCGTAATTAACACCTTTTTAATCGTAATTAACTCCTATAAAAGCGAATTTTAAAAATTTATCAATAATCCACCGTATTTCTTTAGCAATTTCCGTAATTCACCCATATTAGTGATAATGCAGATGAAGTTTTCGGATAATCACAGTAATTTTTCTGTATTGCTCATAAATTATCTTATTTAACCGTAATTAACACTTATTTTACCGTAATTAACACTCGATAAAGCGAAATTTAAAAAGTTATCAGTAATCCACCGTATTTATTAAGCAATTTCCGTAATTCACCCATATTAGTGATAATATTGGTGAAGTTTTCGGATATTCACGGTAATTTTTCTGTATTATCATAAATTATCTTATTTAACCGTAATTAACCAATTATTTTACCGTAATTAACTCCTTTTAAAGCGAATTTTAAAAATTTATTAATAATCCACCGTATTTTTGCAGCAATTTCCGTAATTCACCCATATTAGTGATAATGTAGATGAAGTTTTCGGATAATCACGGTAATTTTTCTGTATTGCTCATAAATTATCTTATTTAACCGTAATTAACACTTATTTCACCGTAATTAACACTCGATTAAGCGAATTTTAAAAATTTATCAGTAATCCACCGTATTTCACAAGCAATTTCTGTACTTCACCCATATTAGTGATAATGTAGATGAAGTTTTCGGATAATCACGGTAATTTTTCTGTATTGCTCATAAATTATCTTATTTAACCGTAATTAACACTTATTTCACCGTAATTAACACTCGATTAAGCGAATTTTAAAAATTTATCAGTAATCCACCGTATTTCACAAGCAATTTCTGTAATTCACCCATATTAGTGATAATCTGGATGAAGTTTTCGGATATTCACGGTAATTTTTCTGTATTGCTCATAAATTATCTTATTTAACCGTAATAAACACTTATTTAACCGTAATTAACTCCTATTAAAGCGAATTTTAAAAATTTATCAATAATCCACCGTATTTCTTCAGCAATTTCCGTAATTCACCCATATTAGTGATAATATAGGTGAAGTTTTCGGATTTTCACGGTAATTTTTCTGTATTGCTCATAAATTATCTTATGTTACCGTACTTAACACCTATTTTACCTTAAATAACACCGAATTAAGCGAATTTTAAAAATTTATCAGTAATCCACCGTATTTCCGCAGCAATTTCCGTAATTCACCCATATTAGTGATAATGTAGATGAAGTTTTCGGATAATCACGGTAATTTTTCTGTATTGCTCATAAATTATCTTATTTAACCGTAATTAACACTTATTTCACCGTAATTAACACTCGATTAAGCGAATTTTAAAAATTTATCAGTAATCCACCGTATTTCACAAGCAATTTCTGTAATTCACCCATATTAGTGATAATCTGGATGAAGTTTTCGGATATTCACGGTAATTTTTCTGTATTGCTCATAAATTATCTTATTTAACCGTAATAAACACTTATTTAACCGTAATTAACTCCTATTAAAGCGAATTTTAAAAATTTATCAATAATCCACCGTATTTCTTCAGCAATTTCCGTAATTCACCCATATTAGTGATAATATAGGTGAAGTTTTCGGATTTTCACGGTAATTTTTCTGTATTGCTCATAAATTATCTTATGTCACCGTACTTAACACCTATTTTACCTTAAATAACACCGAATTAAGCGAATTTTAAAAATTTATCAGTAATCCACCGTATTTCCGCAGCAATTTCCGTAATTCACCCATATTAGTGATAATATAGATGAAGTTTTCGGATGTACACCGTAATTTTTCTGTATTGCTCAAAAATTATCTTTCTTAACCGTAATTAACACTTATTAAAGCGAATTTTAAAACTTTATCAGTAATCTACCGTATTTCTTCAGCAATTTTTGTAATTCACCCATATTAGTGATAATATGGATGAAGTTTTCGGATGTACACCGTAATTTTTCTGTTTTGCTCATAAATTATCTTATTTAACCGTAATTAACAAGTATTTAACTGTAATTAACACTCATTAAAGCGAATTTTAAAAAGCTATCAATAATCCACCGTATTTCTTCAGCACCCATATTAGTGATTTTTATATTTTTTTTTATATGAATACCGAACAAGAGTCCCAACTGCTCCCAAGCGTCTGGAGCCAGTGAGACTATGGCATTCCCATTTGGGGAATGTTGTGAGGCTGAAGGTATTGGGGATGGGAAAGAGAAGGGGAAGAGGAAGGTGGGGAAATACCTGGCTATTCAGATCTGGTCACCACACACGGCTAAAAGCCATTTCAAGCAACGTTTCAATTCTGAATGGTGGTCTTTCACCAGGGCGATACTGAGAGTATCTTCCACTCTGGAACGTGCGCAAATATACTATAAATTATTTTTATTTAATTAATTGCGAAACAACACAAATTAATTAAATAAAATTTACTTGCGCACGCCGGGATTTGAACCCGCGACCTTCGGATTCGTAGTCGAGAGCCTTACCCCTCGACCATGGAAGCCGTCAATTGATAATATAGATGAATTGTAACAATACTTCGAACTCGTGACGCTCTGTCAAGCTATCGATTATATTCGAAAGATTCATTGTTTTGATTTATCAGCCGTGAGAAAGAGTATTATTGCTGTAAAAATCGACCGTAATTTGATCTGTAGTGGTACTCTCTTGTGTTTTTTTTCGCATTTTCGAACTGTTTTTTGTCTTAATAAACTTTTCGTTTTATTTAATTATTGGACAGTGGATCAGTGTTTGCAGAGTTAGAGTGCGCTGATTGGCTACCTTGTTTATGAGCTCACTTTTCAGTGCTCCTACTGGTGTAGTGATCTCTTTTTAACCAATCACCACTTATTTCTGTGAAATTGTGAAACCACCTGTTCACAAATAAATTTTCGGCTTACGAACAAATAAAAAGTTTTCACTTTCATGTGAATATGGGAAAAAAAAATTCACGAAACAATAACAGTCCCACTATTGCTTCTCTGTATACCTGCCACTCGGACGAATCAGATTCTGATGCCCAGGAGACAGAGATGGATATCGCCCCTAACCGCGGTAATCCATCATGACAAAAAATACTCTCCGGGACACAATTTTCCCTGAAGGCCTTACAGGATACATTGGCGGAAAAACCGTCAAAAGTATCAAAAGAACAGCAGCTCAAGCTGTCTCGAAATGTTACGAGTGTTCTAGGATCAGTGGCCCAGCTCTTGCTTGAAAAGGAAGAACTGAGAGGAGATCTCAACTCAGCCCTTGCAAACATCAAGGTCTGGCACGCCGAAAAAACGATGGCTGACAATTATATTAAGCGGTTGCTGGACAAAATTCAGCAGCTAGAGTCTGATCTGGGACCATAATAGCAAACACAAAGAAACTGACGTACTATACGCATGTGTTTGTGACTTCATCATTGCAGACCACTTTGCAACAGTTGTGAACATTCCGTATAAAACTAATAAACGACCTATAAATAAAGGACGGAAAGTCTCAATTTTATCTAAAAAACGAATAGATTTTTCAATTAGAAATTATAACTGGAATGCTTTGCTTCAGACAAATGATTGCAATAATTTATATTGTCAAATAAAAAGCAAGTTTAACGAAGTATATGAAAATAGTAAAATATGTATAGATGTAAAACCCAATACAAGATCTTGGATTATAAAAGAATGGATGACGGAAGATATTCGCTAGGTAAGAACCTACCTAAAAACTAAATTATTTCTATCGTTACTTAGGTATGTACGTGGCACTGCCATAAAAATGCTAACCAAATATTTCTCCGAAAACATTTATGGTTTTGTAAGTAATTCAATTTCCAATAACACAAGGTTGAAGTTTTACTACTCAGTTATTGGGGTGGTTTTATTTTTTTTAGAAGGTAGGTATTTTAGAGAGGGGAGATTTTTTTTCGAATATTGTTAAAAATACGTATTTTGACAGTTAAATTTCAATTTATTAGATAATGGTTACTTCGTATGGTTCTTTTACAGAAGTATTTTTTTGCGATATATGTCTACTAAATGCGATGTATGTCTACTAAAAACACAAGTCTATGAAATACAAACTGGTAATTAGTGATAACTGATTCCGTTACCGCCTATTCTCGGCTCAGGTCATCGTTTGATCAACCTTGGGTTTAAACTTGGACTTGGACATTATTTATGTAATGTTTATTCAGGAGTTCCCAAAACAATTTGTTTGATGACATAATAAGGAACTCCAGTGCAGTTCATTATTTTTTTTATCAATAATGAAGTTCAAACTTAAATACTAGTATATTTCGTTTGTTTTTATAAAATTTGTTTTCATAGTTAAAATAATTTTCAGAGTTTCAATTTTTTAAAGCTCGCCAAATTATTCAAATCTTATGGACTGTCGGTTTTGATCAGTTTTGAGGTTAAAATGTCAAATGTCAAAACAAGGATGAACTTTACCGTACATTATTTTATATGCTATTAATAGTAAACCATAACTAAACATAAATTAGAAAATTATGCACCTTTTTAGAAACTTTAACTGAAAGAATAATAATAGTATTGAGCATTAATGTTATCATAATATCCGTATTGATAATTGGTTTACTCGTGAATACTCTAATTTCTTTCATTAATAATAGTTTTTTTTATATGGAACAAAAATTATAGAGCTCAAAGTCACCCGAATTAAGTTTAAATTTCACCAACACTAAAAAAATACGTATTTAAAATAAAAATTACCATACTAATCCAAAAACAGAATGCGCACGGAATGTCAGATGTTCCAAATGCAATGGTTTTTTTTTTTTTACATGAATACCGCACAAGAGTCCCAACTGCTCCCAACCGTCTGGAGCCAGTGAGACTATGGCATTCCCAATTGGGGAATGTTGTGAGGCTGAAGGTATTGGGGAGGGGAAGGAGAAGGGGAAGGGGAAGGGGAGGTGGGGAAATACCTGGCTATTCAGATCTGGTCACCAAATACGACTAAAAGCCATTTCAAGCAACGTTTCAATTCTGAATGGTGGTCTTTCACCAGGGCGATACCGAGAGTATCTACCATTATGGAACGTGGGCAAACAAACTATATATTATTTTTAAATAAATTAATTGTGAAACAGCACAAATTAATTAAATAAAATTGCGCACGCCGGGATTTGAACCCGCGACCTTCGGATTCGTAGTCGAGAGCCTTACCCCTCGACCATGGAGGCCGTCAAATGGTACAAACATAACAAGGTGTTCCGATTAGATGATTATTTATTCACTTTTAAACAACGATTTATAAATTCTACGTATAATAAAATATATATATTCAGAATCGGTGTTAGTTGATCCATGTGAATATATATATTTTAAAGCCATTATATTTTCCCCTGGAGTTCCTTATTGCGAAAATGGAATGACCTAATGATATTTTAATTATTTTTGTTGTTGTTGTGAAATGTAAAAGAGATGTTACTACTCCTTATGGAGGACTAATTTTGGACGTTTAAACTTAGAGGACTGATGTCATTCTTGCTGTATGTATATGCAAGTCTTGAATAACGTCTATTTAAATATGATTGCATGTAATTCGTGGGATACGTTATGACCTTTTATCGTTGCAGCTTTTGCGAAATGGTAGATAATTTGGTGGGTTTTCTTATACCATCGTGTCACTCGATCCGAACCACGGATCACAGTCATGGTTAGGTTTTTACAGTGAAAGTAAATTGAACACGACGTATTCAATTGAGGCAAAAATTTAAGGTGATTTTAATTTAATCTCCAGTTATACCGAATACTCTTTGTGACAATGCGTACAGATCTTGACATTTGATGGCAACATGTCACTAGCGCCCTCTATTTGCCCGAGTTGTACGAATTTGTATTTTCCAGACATTTTAATAGATTTTCTGCGAAATATATTCTTAATAAATTATTGAAATCTAATATTCAAAAAATAAATATTAGGTGACCTACGTATGACTTTACTCCTTTTTTGTTCATAAGTGAAAAAAAAATAAAGAGGCTATAAGATTTTTACTAACAGTTATAATCCTCGCCACTCACAGTCGCGCTCGGTCTGGTGTATTTGAAAAATAATAACACTTAAGATCGCCCTTGAGGTGATTTTTTTGCAAAAACGGCGCTATACAAATCATCCGATTATTATTATTTTTATTATTATATAATAAATTGTTATAAATTTTCTATAATTTCTTATTTTTAGACTTCATATGGCTCAACATATCACAAATTTTTGAACACATCAAACACATATCACATATTCTTGTAATTTTCTATTTTATTTATATATACTTAAAATAGATATACGAGTAGATTTTTAAACATCCCCTCATTAAGCATGTATAAACACAAACACATTTATAATTTCTTCAAACGATTGGTATTCACTTAATAAATTAATGATTATTAATAAATTAATTAAAAATACACTTTGTTTTCACCACTTTATAAATTTACATATCTACATTTTTCAAAACCGATGCTTTCTTCATTAGTATTCATATATTCCTGATAAAGAAAGCGTTTCTTTTGAAACATGGCGATATTTATGTATATTTATAAAGTAGTGAAAACATAGTGTATTTTTAATTCACTTACCTACATATTTATTAAAACTTTTTTTATCTCTATATTACGTATTTTTTCCTTACCGTTTATAAAACAAAGCTCTTTTTATATCCAATGTATGTATATCAACAAATGTATCTAACAAAAAACATATTTTTAATCATTATTTAAAAAACATTACAAATAAATTTGGGTAGAATCTTGTAATGAGAAAAACGTAGCAGCCTTAAAAATATATCGAAAATGATATTGACAGTTCATAGAAATCGAAATATGATACCGATTGGGGTATCTGTAGCTCAGTGGATTAGATCGCAAGGTCGTAGATACACCAAGGGGTTCGAGTCCCAGCTGCTACCGTTATCTTTTTTTTAAATTTCCATGTCTTTTCGATTTCATGTTTCATTTTGAGAGTTGTTAATGATTAAAGATATCACAAAGAGATTTATAAACTTCAATATTTTATTCAATTAAAATTGAAAAAGTTATCTTTATTTATAAAAGATTAAATAATACATAGAGATATCTAACACGCAAGGTGAAGAAACGAAATTAAGGGGGGGGGGAGCGAGATTTGTATGCCGCCAATTTAAGCCAAAAAAGTGAATAAGTGAAAAGGTTCGTCTTGTTTACAAAATCGAATATTAAAAAAAAAAAAATATATATATATATTTAGTTAGTCAAAATCGCGCGACACAAACGTCGATGGCAGAGAACTTGGCTGGTTCCAAAAGGGGTCATGTGATCCTCCCTCCAGCCGTCAAAATGGTATAATAACTCTATTCGTTCTGATGTCAATGGTGTAGACGGTCAAAAGAATGAACGATCTTCTTTTTACGCATTAAATAATTTTAACTTCTTAAGACGATCTGGGAGGAGCGTGTCGCGAGCTGTAATTATCACCACATCAAAAAGTATTTTATTCAATTCAATTTTTTTGATACCCAGTTCGCGATACTCGTGCAAGGCCAGGTCTGCGTCATTTATAGTTCACTTACTTTACAATCTAGAATCTAGACACACCCATCGGTGGTAGTCGTAAAATGCTACAACTCTTTACCCCGTTGATACGAAACGCGCTAGATGATTCAACCGATCAATAATAATAATAAATTATTAAATTAAATTATTAAATTAAATTATTAAATTAAATTATTAAATTAAATTATTAAATTAAATTATTAAATTAAATTATTAAATTAAATTATTAAATTAAATTATTAAATTAAATTATTAAATTAAATTATTAAATTAAATTATTAAATTAAATTATTAACTTAAATTATTAAATTA
>JAHDVE020007798.1:0-20801 GCA_022606495.2 Halesus radiatus
TTTTGCAATATTTAAGTTCATATCTCCAACAATAATATTATTTTTATTTCTAAAATTTAATAATATATTTTTTAATTCATTTATAAATTGTGATATTACTGATGCATGAGTGCGATAAACGGCAATAATATTATAATATTTATTTTGGTCTTTAAACTCAATATTTAATAGGTTTACATTATGAAAATTATGTATCTCTTTAATGTTGAGTACATTGTAGCGGTTAGATATGAATATTGCAATACCACTGTTTTTGTTTAACTTTATTGTTGTTGTATAGAAAGAGAATCCCGGAAGATTATAATTCAGTTCGCCGGCGGAATGTGTTTCTGTTAACACTATAACGTCCGGAAAATAATTTAATGTTTTTAAAGATATTATTAATTCATTCAAGTTCTTTTCGATACTTTTTATAT
Organism: Halesus radiatus; assembly: GCA_022606495.2. NCBI lineage: Eukaryota > Metazoa > Arthropoda > Insecta > Trichoptera > Limnephilidae > Halesus > Halesus radiatus. The sequence continues at coordinate 417 of JAHDVE020007798.1, forward strand.
TAGTATGAAATAAGGTAAATCCTTTATCAGAGCAAATTAGATTTAAATCTCTTATGGAGTGGTATAATCTTTCTTCTATAAATGTTTTTTTATCTAAAGCATTACATATAAAATCAGTCATTTTGAAGTTAGTATGAGGAGATATAATTTACCATATTTATTCATAGTCGATGCGCTCTCTAGCAATTTGAAGCATTTTTTGCCGGTAAAGACATTTTATACTGTCAACCCGGTGTTCGGTGGAATAGTTCAATTTAAATCTTTTATTTTGCACACAGCAATTGTTGCAAATTGGGTTTATTTCTCTGTTTTCGCATTTCGAGAGTATATGTTCTTTAGTACAATGGGGGCAAATGGGTGGCTGCGTCCTGTCGAGACATCTTTGGGCTGTATGGCCGAACTTAAGGCAGTGATAGCATTGTGTGAGTGGGTTACAATCTTCGACGTACACTCGTTGGAATTTTATATATTTTTTTTTTTTGTCTAATAATATTCTTCTTAATTTTCCGGTTGTTTGTATGATGTAGTTTGTGGTATCGTTTTCTTTACCTTCATTATATTTGTTTTTTAACTCTTTAATGAGTTTAATTTTATTTTTGTCTTCTTGATTTAATTCTTGATTTTGTTGTATAATTCCATGTATAATATCCTCTTCAGTCAATTGGCATTGGAGCCTTTTTAACATCAAGAACGGTTTCTTTTTTTTATTTCTTCCGCCGAAATCTCCTTTCCAGTTATCTTATTTATTTCGTTGGTTAATATTTCTGCATCTTCTTTTATTAATCATTTATTTTATTAATCATTTACAGTATATACACACCCTGTATAATAATTGCTTATATTATAAAAATTGTCTGTAAATAAATAGAAATGAATAATTATATAAATTGTCATAGAACCAAATTTAATTTGAAAAATCCAATACAATGCAGAGACAACGAGGTCGGCGTTCTACCATTGAAGTCGTCAAATGGATTATTTATCAAATCAAATCATATTAGGTCAGACAAGTTTCCATAAAATATACCTAGCTTTGAAGAGAAAATTAAAAAAATAAATAAATAACACAATGGAATGTCAACCGGTAAAATGGACAATACTACCAGATTCATAAATTCCATTTCACGCTAATACCCCCAACGTCCCTTGTACCATATTTTCTGCATATTAAAATCGGACGGATAGAATATGCGTAGGTATTACAACGTAAAGTATTATCTTTGTCCAGAATGTCCAGATAAGGTCGGCAGTAAATTCATGCGGCTGACGCGGCTTGACACAAACAATCGGAGGTAGAGTAAGAGAGCTTTTAGGTATGGGGGTGTTTTGGGTATGGGTGTGTTTTGAGTGGGGGAGCTTAGACTGGGGGGCGGTTATGTTTGAGGTGTTCGAAAATATTATTACGAAAAATCCTCGGTCCGGTAAGTAATGCTGGTACGAAATATGTTAGGATTTATCTTCGTATCCACCGAATAACACCATCCAGGTTATATTTCAAACAAGCGAGCTAAAATGTACGACCGGATACCGATTTAACGGCATTATCTTTGGTTTTGATCTAGCTGAATGCAAGCAATAATGAATTTATGTGGATTGCATCACCCAGAAGACGGCACCAAATTGACAAAAGTCCAATAACAGTCCCAAATCAGTTCGTTTTCTTGGTGTTTAATTTTACCAAAATATTGTTTCAATGAATAAAACGGTAAAGTCTACTGTATTTTTTCTAAGACAATTGAAATCCATAAGAAGATATCTTCCAACCGATTCTGCTAAGACACTGGTAAATGCTCTAGTAATCTCCAGATTGGGTGCGCTAGTCTTTCGAAGCGAGGCAACAGAACCGCTCAACAAGATCCTCTGCTTTCTCTCCGCTTACTTCCGCTTTGACTTCTGACCATCGCCTCACCTGGACCATCGGACTACCACTGATAAATTATTAAACAAAATTAGATGCTTTACCTTTAAAGTATTAATTTTCTTAATCTTTCTATCTTCCTGTGCCTGTTTAATAATGCCGAATAAAACATCTGCAATAGTTTGTATGCTGGTCTACCTAATGTACATTTGTACAGACTGTAAGGAGTGATCAACACAGCAGCTAGTCTAGTATGCGGTGCCAACAAATACTGTCACATCACCCCTCTTCTACGCGATTGCCTACACTGGCTTCGAGTCACAGAAAGAGTTGTGTATACAAATTGTCTTATGGCATATAAGGCACTGAACGGACTGGCACCATCATACTTGACCGATGGATAATCTTACTCAGAGGCAACTCACCTTCAGGTCAGACAAGTCTGATACGTTGAACAGACCGGATGAACCCTCTCGTACGAATGCTGCTAAATTTGGGGACAGAGTTTTCAATGTACTGGGTTCACATTCGTAGAATGACTGTCGATTTGGTTGGAGGGCAGAAGGCAATTTCGAAACCTTTAAGAAAAAATCTAAAAATGTATCTATTTAAAAGCGGTTATACACTTTGATGATATATAAAGGGCCATTGAGGTGATTTTAGTCAGCATATTTAGGGCAGGACACGGAAGTCAACAAACGCCATTGTCGTGGCTGCATCCGAGTGGCTCAGCTCTCCACTCAATGAGCGATGGATGCAGATGATGCGACTACCACCCTGAAGACGATCTATTAAATTAAATTTATTTAATTTATTCTATGTTAATCCATAAGATTTTCATTTTATTTCTTTTATTTTTTTGTAATTATCTTTTCGTAATTATTTTTTTTTTTTCACATTTTCGTCTCATATGTTTTTATATTATTATTTAACCTTTTTTTATTTTTATTATTATTATTTTTTTTTTTTACTATATTAGTTTCTCTTTTTATATTGTATATATTTCATGTGATTTGGCAGACTGGGTTTGCACTACCCACCTAGTCCTGCTGGATTAAAAACTCTAAATAAAAATAAAATTTTCAAAGTGATCGCAATCCGAGGAAAAACCATTCCAGTGTGCTGATTGTAACAATTAGAAACAAGGTTATAGTTTAAATACACCCACGCTCAGCAGAAAAGCTACTATCGTGTCCTGAATACTATTTTACGTTTAATCGAAATTCTCCCGTACATAACTGATTAAACTTCCGCTTGCCCCCTAGCTGCCATATCGTACCCCGAATTTGAAATTGCTGAATTAAGTGTATGACGAAATAAAGCAGGCTAATTTTGAAGTAAGTACCTACTATTAGTAGAGGGCATTATACCAATATGTATATGTCCGGCCCGCGAGTGAAACACAAATACCGATACGGCCGATGCGGCAAAGATTCCAAACCCCTGCTATAATTCTACGTTGAGCTACCTATATTACTGTTATGGGAAGAAGGTTTTAACCTTTGGGGAACCAGAGCCAAAACACATATATTTCAAACATGCAAATTCAAATTGGGAATTCCACAGCTATTATTCTATATTCATTATTATATAATAAATTTAAATTATCCTAAGTACAAGAAGGTAAATTGATTTATAAAATTATTTTCTCATACATCTCCATTCACACATTTCTTTTATACTTAAATTATTGTGCACCATGGCTTTTTTCTCTGTATATATATTATCGTATATGTCAAATACCTTTTTTTCACTTCTATCTTTGTATGGAACTAAAATTGTCAATCTGACTGTTCTAAAATAGATTCATTGTTCATTTGTTTATCGGCTAAAAGTGTTTAAAAAGATGATACATTACCTCGAAGTTACAAAATGAAGATTATTATTATTATATACGTGTAAAATGTGAGGTTTAAGGAAGCGAGGAAAGGAAGAAGGGGAAGAGGAAGGTTGAGATCTGAATCCAGAGCAAAGGACCTTAGCGCTATGACACAGACGCCTTTGCGTCTGAAGTAAGCTGACAACATCAAGAATGATTCATCGCGTCTAAGATTTTCTGGCTGTAATAAAACGTCCGACAGGAGAAAGTCTCCAACGGAGAATGTCAAACCAATCGGACCCGAATTTCAAAAATCTACCACAGAAGAAAATAAAACCATGTTCAGGGGGGTGGGTGCATTTAGGAATTTGTATGTTTTCGGGGGTGGTTTATGTATTGTGGGGATTGTCTCATTCATTATTCCATGGCTGTGGAAAGTCGGACAAGTTTATCTGGGGGTGAACACGGAGGCAAAAACTCACCCTGTCTCTCGGGGCATATTCGGGGAATTTACCTAAATGCGTGTTGAATATGAAGGTCTGCTTCTCGGATTATACAACTTAATAGGATAAGGAATTACTTTGAACATCTAACCTAAGCAAGGGTCTCGATATCAGAGATAATTTCAAATGAAGTAAATTGGATAATTTAAATTAATAAAAATGAAAGGACTTAAGAATTCATACAGAACAACAGACATCTCATCTGAATATATGAGAAAATAATAATAAAAACATTTTTATGTGAATAAGTTATTTAATATATTTTAGTTTTACATATGACATAATTTTAGCAATTGACAAAAGGGTCACTCACTATACATTCCGAAACCCGAAGTGCATCTGGCTTTCGGCAGTGCTTCTAGATGAAGGTAAAGTTACATATCTTACATAAAATCTCTACACTTAAATAAAATAAAATAAAATGATGTGAAAAAAAAACTTGAGTTGGGGAGCAGCGCCATGTAGCGACAGTAATGATCAGTCATAAATCGTCTCATACATTCTCTCTTCTCTGTTATTCCGACTTCTGACATTGCCAGACTCAAGTATTTGATTCTCACTTGATTGTGCCGTGCTCCTCTCGGGCGTCCCGGCTTCTTCTTCCATTCACATTCGCGTCATATATTCTCCTTACACCCTTTCTTCGTTCATTTGCTCTACATGCCCAAACGATCTAAGCGTCCCTTTCTTAATCTTGCTCACTACGCTTACATCAGCCTTGCATTCTTTACGAATCTCCACATTTTTCACTCGATCATACATGGTTTTACCACACATTCGTCTCAGAGATCTCATTTCTACAGCATTCAGTCTACTTTCATCCTTCCTCTGGCAGTTCCATGCCTCATTGCCATACATCAGGGTTGGTATCAGCAAAAAATAATGTAATAACTATTAAATAATAAAAAATTTAAATCTTAAATTTATATGTGTGCTATTGGGGATTGAGAAAAATTGTAATAAAAAAACTTGTTCTTTTATAAATGTAATGCAAAGCATGTACAGACGAAATTGGAATCAAAAATCCCAAAGTAGACGGCCTCCATGGTCGAGGGGTAAGGCTCTCGACTACGAATCCGAAGGTCGCGGGTTCGAATACCGGCGTGCGCAAGTAAATTTAATTGAATTAATTTGTGCTGTTTCACAATTAATTCATTTAAAAATAATATATAGTATATTTACGCACGTTCCCGAGTGGAAGATACTCTCAGTATCGCCCTGGTGAAAGACCACCATTCAGAATTGAAATGTTGCTTGAAATGGCTTTTTAGCCGTGTTTGGTGACCAGATCTGAATAGCCCGGTATTTCCCCATTTCCTCTTTTCCCCACCTTCCTCTCTCCCTTGTAAAAGCTCTCTGCACGTCACTGCATACATATACACATATATATATATATATATATATATATATATACACCGGTAGGTTTGTAAGGGTTGAAAAAAATGGAAAATGACTGTTCGCCATTCTCTAGAGTTATTTGATCGGTGGTGTTTCTGAATTCCGTCTGGTCATTTACTTACTTATTTACGATTGACATTCAGGGAACAAGTACACAAGGCGTAATTGAAATCCCAAAGCAGGCGTATGTGACAAAGAGACGGGCCAACGAATTGGTAGATCTTCACTACAATTAAAGTTGTACAAAGGAGAAAATTCAATCAACTTGTATGGAAAAAATAAAATTTTCCAGCTTAACCGTTATATGCTATTAAATTCCGGAAATAACGAGCGTCACAGTCAAAAGCCTTGCGGAAAAATGGGTTTTTCCGCGAAAAACGCTTATTAAAACGTCACGGAAAGTATTTCTGTCGAACTACTCCAAGATTCACGTCACGGATTGCCTTCAAACCGGATGTTATCTTGCCGTTTCGCCCATAGACATCTTCACATCTTGTGTACCCCTGTGACAACTCCATGAAAAAATATTTTTTACTAAGTTATTAAATGGGTTTTTATAACATATAAGAAATGTGGAAGAGAAGAAGAGAAAGAAAAAGACCTTATTATTTTATTTTTTTATTAAAAAGTATACAATACATTATGCTTTGGATTCCCAAGAGTTAAGAAACTCATTGTGGGATCACGTGCATAAAATACACTACAGTCTTTAGAAACAAACATAATTAATATTTAAAATACATAATTAACAATTTCTTCAAATGCTTGATAACTTTGTGGCATCATTATTAATTATATAATTGAAAATACATTTTGTATATACCACTTTAGTTAAGTAAAGTGGTATATACAAAATGTATTTTCAATTATATAATACATAATTAACATTCACACAATATTAACAACATTATAATATAATATGGTACATTATAATATAAATGCACAGAGACACTTATTATAAAGAAATACATCACTGGTACATTATACAGTTATACTTATTACAGAGACACATCACAGCATTAATCCTTAAGGTATTATTTCAAATAATAGAGTTTAAGAGGAACGGCTGCGCGGCCTTTTTCATACAAAACTTAATTTTGGATTTGAGGGCAAAATGCTCACCCAAACCTAATGATCTTATTTTTCATCAAAAAGTATAGTAAATATCTAGAACGAATTAGAAGTAAATAATTTATCTATTGTGTTTGTTAGGAACTTTGTAATCATTATAAAGATAGCTGCCAATAATATGGGATTAAAAATGGAGAATAATATTAACAAATCTTGAATTTGAGATATGATATCGATGAAAATGGGATAAATTGAACTGGTCTCATTAGCTAAGTTGGTTAAGCGGTTGCCCCAGATAGGCAGAGGACCTGGGTTCGAATCCCAGATGCGACTGAAATTTTTTTTATTTTCTGTAATTTTTTCCGTTTTCATATTTCATTTAGGTTATGTTAATATTAGTTTCTACAATGATTAAATTTATTTTTGTTTTACATTATGAAATATAGGCCATTAAAGGAATTGCTTTCTAACGATTTTAGAGGCACCTTTAACAATTATTTGGAGGCAAGCAGTGATTTATAAAATATATTAAACTAAGCATTACGCCGGACTTTGAATTTAATTAAAAACGGCCAATTTACGTTGGAATACAAATTTGACGTACATAATTTAAAATATCGACCTGAAAACGTATTTTTTTTAATGTTTTGTTTTGATATTTTTATTTACGTAATCATATTTACATAGCAAATATGATTTTTTTTTTAAATACAATAAACCCGGAAATATTTTTTTTTAAATTGCCTTTAAAATTATGAAAATTGATTTTTTTGTATGTATTTAATTTTGGAAATTGGACTAAGTGAATAAGTTTAAAACATGCTTGATTACAATTGGTTCTGTGGCATTTACTTTGGTGTATTATAATTATTAATTCTGGTTAACTTACTTTGAGACCTTTCACATTGTCTTGCATTTTTAATAAAGTTGGGTAATTTATTGTTACTCAATATTTTGTAGGGTGTATTTTTGGTATATGTAGTTCGTTGTGGTTTCTTAAGTTGTGTTTGTGTACGTCGTGATTGTAATTGAGTGTGGTGTTAGTATGTACCGAGTGTTGAATTACATGCAACATAGTATTTGTAATTTCACAGATGGGAATGGTGTTAAATGGAAGTATTTGAGAGTTTCTGTAGATGTCTTTGATCTTACCAAAACAGATTTTTTTTAAATATGTTACTATATAACTAAAGATGAGAAGTTATCCAGAATTTTGAAAAGAACGTCGTAAGAGGTTAAAACAATCGGTTCTTAAATAAAACCTAGTCCGCCTCAGTACAGGAACCCCTAGCGAACAGGACTGTGAAAAACACTCTGAATTGTCTTATTAGCCCTGTAATTTGTTATTAAGTATCTAAATAGAAAAACAAATGTATTGAAACAAAATTTTATAAAATAAAAATAAATAAATGTAATATGGGCTCTCAGAAATGAGACTGCGAGCAGAAAACATTCACGTTGACTGATACAGAAAGAGCTGTGCAAGTATCATGAGGCCAGAACACACCATTCGAGAGTTTATTCTTCCAACAGATATTCTTTAAAGTAGAACACAGATATATAATATCGTTAAAAAACGCTCGTTCAGACCTGAAATGCTTCACATTTCATTCGCAGAATAACTCACATAACTTCGGGATACGAACAAAACCAAAAATTTACATTTTATGAAATTTTTATGAGACAGATAAAACGTTACATTAACAACTGCTAGGTCCCTTATGGAAATGAAATAGTATTTTTATACATTAGGTATCTTTACTCCGTGCCCTTAGTAGAATTAATTTAGATTCCTGAGATAAAATAAGTAACTAACCGTCACGCGTTTCATTCCTTGCTTCATTTACGAACTAATATAAAAAGGGAAAAGATTAGATGAAGGACAAGTCAAACTGCATCTAAAATACAGCGTTTGTCATTAAAAAAGAATTGCGTATAGCTACTTTACACAGAACATTTCTTGTAGTTCTCTAGAGGTGGGCGTTTCAGTTTATTTTAAAAAATAACCGAAACCGTTTCGGTTTCTCAAAATAAACGATTACTCGAAACTATTTAAAAATAACGTAATAAATTAGAAAAAAAAGCTTTAAATTAATTTAAAAAAACGGTTGTGGCGAAAGCGTTTCATAGAAATTGTCAGCGACGGAGTTTCAGACAGCAGACAATGTTTCTTTGGAATGGGTTATGGCGTATCGCGAAGGCAGTTTAATTTTTTCGGAAGCGAAAACAGCAACGGTTTACGACGGGAATAGCAGTTTAGTAAAATGTTGAGGACAGATGTTTTAAACGTTTCGTGCGGAATTCTCAAACGAATTGCGCTCTATTGCGATCATATCGGATTTATAGATAGATAGTTTATTTACATTGTGTAATAATGTGACATTATGTACAAATCATTAGTTAGTTTCACAAATAATGTTATATGTGCAATAGGATAATTTATAAGTGAAGATATTCCCTACTTACGACACTAGCTTGAGCCGTGTTATAGTTTGTAGTTCACTTAGGTTTGTGATAATATAAAATTAAATATTATGTTTGCATATGTGTAGTATTATCGCGGGTGTAGTTATATATATATCCCAAAATTATACCAAAACCGCGAAACAGTTACAACCGTTTCGGAACTTAAACGGTTACGAAAAAACGGTTTTACGTTATTTCACTCACCTGTGTGGCAGTTCTCAATGTGGTAAGTAAGTATGTAGATACCGTACTTTTCAATCGGTCGCGTAGCAACCTCGGTAAGAAGAAATAATATATGAAACGGGAGAAGATTTGCACATTCAAAGGGAAGCCCAGACAGTGATTTTGAACCCGGTTCCAGGAAGCAGGTATTAGGCAAACTACAACAGGTGGAGAGGGGGTGAAGAAGGTCGGTTTTAGGGGGCGGTGGGGGAGGATTAATTGCTGGAGGTTTCGGTAGGCTGCCGTTCAGGTGATCCTCAATATTGTGTGATATTAATACTTAACGAGGGTTGGACCCTGTCCACTTTCCGCTTATTAAAACGGATGGGTAGAAATTCAGTGCCTACCGGAAGACCTCAACCAGCCGCAAACCCTAATCTAACAAAAATACATGCTGAGAGGAAGAAAACAAAAAAAAATCTTTTAACAAGACCAAATTAAAAATTAACAATTTTTTTTAGGCTGGGTTTGAGTGGAAGATTTTAAACGCCTATCCAAGAAAATTTATAATAGAGAGAATTAGTAATTTTGATTTTATTATGTTACTAGCTGATGTGTACCCGACTTTGCACGGGATTGTATATTTTTTTGGAATAAAGTTATGAAGTTGGGAATTCTTGCTTGTCGTTTGGGTGCCATAATTCACTGGACAATGAAATTAATGCCTTGTTACGACTATTACCATCTCTAAACAAAGAAACATTAATTCGAAAATTTTATTTTTTCAAAATATATCTAAAGAATATGGTTCTTAAGTAGGTATCTATTTGTGTTTTTCATTTTGATAATATTCTACCGAAAGAAACCTTCTCCTTTTGAATATGTAATCTGTGGCTAACCAGAGTGGTACAACTATGGGCTTAATCTCAATACAACATTGCGGGTTTAATGTTTTTCATACTAATTTTAAAACGTTATGGCGACAGTTTCACATATTGGATTTCATTCAAACTACTCTCTTAACTTTCCCGGCAAAAATTAGAACAAATTGTGATATTTTCAGCTAAACAGATAGAGTAATCTTCGAGAAAATTGTGGACACACAGACACATATATTCATTTATATATATATAGAGATTAGATCCATAATTAGATTATTTGTCAGTGTATACTTGTTAGTAACATGTTAATGAATAAATTAAGTTAAAATTAATCTTTGTGAAGCTCGATTCAAAATGAAACCGGCAACAATTAAATAATACGAGTAGTGTAAATAAAACAAAGTCAATGTTTTGACCGCAAGAGGGCTGATTCAGATTCTTTTTAAGGATAGGTCACTATCCTCTTAGGCTTAAAGACTTTTTGCTTAACTGCGGTTACGGTTCTTTCGGATGACAGCTATCATTCAGCAAATTATATTATTTAAAAATATCGATATTTGCGTAGATTTAACAAAAGAAAATTCAATATTATTGAATAACCTGGCTATATTTTAAAATCTCCTACTACCATCACAGGAAGCGGAATAAGCAAAATGTTGCTTGTGTCGTGATGGAGGACTAAGCCAGAAGAGAAATTGAACTCACGACGCCTGGGTGGGATCGAAACGCGATGCCAACTAGGTTACTGATCGGTTAATTCCTAATATTTCTTGCGGTAGCAGACTACAAAGCGTGTATTTTTGTGTTCTTAACGTTAATGCACGAAACAAAAGTAATTTAACATTTCGAAATTCGTACAAATTTTATTCGCGAATTCAAAGAGAAGTGTCAGCGAGTCCACTTAGATGTTTTTTTGTTCCAATAAAGTTAGTATTCCTTTCCTTCTACTAACAACACGTTACAGTCTACGCCTAAGTTGTTGTTTTTTTCAAACAACTTTCGCAGTCGTGGGTAGTTGTTGACAAACAAAAATAAAGTCAACTTTTAAGCTCTACGGACGCCAGGCTCCAACTTTAACAATATATTTAGTATTCTTCCGTACGAAATGCGCTTTACATGGCTTAAGTTTACCAACAATAATACATACGGAAGTTTTTCATGCTCAGCTCTACGTACATACATCGAGCTTCTCGTGATATTATTACGGTCGACCGCAGAAAGCATAAAATAAATTATGGACATTACAAATTTTTTTATAATAAAACTTTTGAAGGTTTTCGAAAGATTGGAGGCAGAAGCTTTGTTACTTTTACTAACGCGTACAAGGTATCGATTCTTAATACAACTTCCGTAAAAAAACCATTAAATATTTAAAAGAATTGTGTGAAATATTATAGACGCTAAATTATCAAAAAATGTTGAGTCCGACATTTTATAGTAGACAAAAAATGAGGGCGCTGCAATGGCTTAAAACGCTTTCAATCATTTCATAGCCGGCAACCCGGGCGTTTATTGGCATAAAATTTCAAACATTTACATGTACTTTACCCGTCTCACTAGACGATGTCCGTTCTGAGACGGGTAAAAATATATATTTTTTTAAATGAAAGCTTTAAATGTAAGCATTAAATTAAAACACCAAGATGGCTCATAGGAAGATTATTGTAAGTTTTAAAACCGCAATGATCCAAGTGCATATTTTTTTTACTTTCAAAGAAGTATCCAGAAATGCGTACTTTTTTATTAAATTTCATATTTTTGTAATTTAACTAACTAACTAACCATGACGCCGTTTCCCCGCAGGGGTAGGCAGAGAGGACGGACAGCCAAACAACTCGATCTTGGCATACACTTCTTGCTTCATTCACTTTCATACAACGTCTCATACATTCTCTTCTGTTATTCCGACTTCTGACATGGCCCGACTCAAATATTTGATTCACTTGATCGTGCCACGTCTTCCTTGGACGTCCCAGGCGTCTTCTTCCATTCACATTCGCGTAATATATTCTCCTTACACTCCTTTCTTCATTATTTTTAATTTTTTTATTTATTTGGGAACCAACAGTTTACAATAATTATTATTCAATTTTATTTTTTTATAACTTATTGAAGTTTGTAAACCTCATTGTAATATTTGAATCATTGAAGAAGATAATATTAACACATCCCAAATGAACCACGAAACCGAAAAAACAACAGAAATTAAAAAGATTTCAGTCGCATCTGGGACTCGAACCCAGGACCTCTACCTCCGGATAGGTAGAGGTCCGGGGTTCGAGTCCCAGATGCGACTGAAATCTTTTTTCGTGGTTCATTTGGGATGTGTTAATATTATCTTCTTTAATGATTCAAATAATTATTATGCATGGTATATATATGTAAAAAATGAATTAATAATATGTTTTCTTTTAAGTATTTATTTATTTCCAAAAGGATACGAATGAATTCGTCCAATATCGTAGTACCTACTCAAAAACCATTATATAGAAATCTATTACGTTTGAGAATGAGAGATGTGGGCGAGTGGAAATGACGGAGAAACACAGCGCAGAGTTTTGAAATGAAATGTCTGCGTTTATGTACTTAAAGTGAGTGAAGTGCAAACTGAATCTACTGATATTTTGTAATTGAGGTGAAAATCGATATTTAACGCAATACAATTACAATATGGCGATTTTGGTTGGAGAAAAGAAATCAATCCAAAAGAGAACTGTCGACATAGAAATTTATTTATTTATTTATTCGATTACTACAAATATTTATAACACTACAGATATTCAATCTAATCTCCATATATGAAAAAATAAATGTTTGTCTGTGTGTCTTCGATTTTCTCGAAAATTACTGGACCGGTTTCGCTGAAAATAGCACAGTTTGTTCATATTAGTACCGGGAAGGGTTAGGGAGAAGAAATCCAACATGTAAAACTGTTGCTATAACGTTTTAAAATTAGTATGAAAAAGATTGAACCGCCATATTGTATTGGGGATAGCTCATACATATACCACTCTGGTTAGTCACAGATTACATATTCAAAATAAGATTTGTTTGGGTGGAATATTTTAATAGTAGGTATCTACTTAAGAACTTTATTATTTAGACATTTTGTAAAAATAACTGTTTGGAATGAAATAAGATTTTCAATTGAACGTTTATTTGTTCAGAGATAGTTTTCACTGTCAAATCGATTATGGCACCGAAACGACAAGCAATAATCCACAACTTCATAACTTTATTCCATTAAAAAAAATTCGGAGCAAGGCCGGGTGCACACCAGCTGGTTCATAATAATTTTACCATTTATCCGGTGTATGTGCAATGCCAAAAACCCCGTAGACGCGTTATAAGACGTAAAAAACAGATTGATTTTTTGATCCACCGTATTTAGGAAGAAGGTTCACATTTGTGCGACTCTCTCGACTATGCAGGAGGTTGTGATGAAGTCCTCGAGAGTGATTATGGGACAAAAAAAATTATTTGAGCCAGAATCTCACTGGTAAACATGTTACCGTTAAGTAAAATAAAAATAAATATATTAGAGCAATACCTCTACGTGTCTCTAAGGAGTGGTAATTGGTCATACCCAAAATTGTTGGGTCCATAGAGACGCAAAAATAATAAATGAAAAAAATTCTTGTGAACTCTTTCGATGCACAAAATTTAAGTAAGTTAGTTAAGGTTGGAGCCGCAAAGAATTGGAACATTTAAAGGAGACATATGTCCTGAAATGCTAGAAGGCTTCTGAAGAAGTTGCTAAAGGGAAAAAGTAGAGATAAAATTGATAATAGTTACTCACATCAAACAAGAAACACCCCGTTCAACTGTAACTGTTAGAAATGATAACTGTCTAAGACTTTACGCGCTTAAAATTACTTGTATCTAACACAGGAGACATTTTCAGGAGATCTTTATCATTTCCTACGTGGTATATGAGTTTATATTTAAATCCCGTCAGGTGTCTTAAACATGCCGGGAGCTTTTTGAGACCTCGCTTTGAGCCGACAGAAAAGAACGTCACGTGTAAGCCTTGATGCCGTCTTAGATCCCTGAGGAGATCATCATAAAAAGAGCCTCGAAGGCTTTGCATGTCTTGTTTCCGTGTTATTTAATTTATTTATGATTTTTCTATTGTATTTTTTCTGTCAACAACATAATGGATAGAAATAAAAAAAGGTTGATATAAAAGAAATTTTACTATAACGAGAAAGGTGTTATTATCGTCCATTTGGAAAATATTTGTGGAGATTAACAAATGTTAACCATAATTTACGATTTTAACAATATTATAATCATGAAATAATATATAATAATAATAATAATAATAATGTTTTATTGTCTTCTTTTTTTTATAACAAAATAACAAATAATGATATCCTCACCGGGATTTCCCGTGCTGAGGATGTCATTTACTAAATATAAAATTACATTATATAAAATTTCATTATATTAAATGAAGCAACAATACTTTGTATTAAGGGGGAGAGGGACGTCGGAGAGTTATTATTTATTAATTCAAAACATTGTGTTTTTTTTGTAATGCGGATTACAAATCTTTGGTTACGTTTATTTACAAAAACGCAACGATAAATAATTAAACATACTTTTCCCCGCTTTCAACATCTATCTCAACTAAAAAATATTTTGTAAAACATACAATGGGACGGTCAGAAAAAAGTAAGATTTCTGATTAGATTTTGATAAATGCTACTATGTAAATTTATAAAATATTTAATAAATATTTTTCTATTTAAAAACATTATGTTTATCGTATTGCGTAATAATATTATAATTATTTTGAATTAATAAATAATAACTCTCCGACGTCCCTCTCCCCGTTAAGCCATTTTATTTTGAACGTCAACCAGTTTCGGAACAACCGTTTCTTCATCAGGACAAAATATACACTAACTAAATAATATTCCAAAATTATGGCAGAACAAATATATTAGGTATCTAAGTGGGGGTGGGGGTGGGTGCGTGACTAGGTATTAGTAAAGTGTAGAGAAAGAGATGAAGATTAGGGGAGGGATAAAAGGGAATATATTTAAGGTGGAGTTGTAAGATAGATTTTTTGATTGTTAAATCGCTATTATTGAAGGATTTCTTCATTTCTAAAGCTTTTTCCTGTGTTTTTATAGAAATTAAAAAAGGTTAAAACAAGGTTTTATTGTCTCATTTAATTATAATGGATAACCATAAAGCGATAGCTTCATACAATAAGATAATAAATTGGTTAAAACCAATGATTTATTTTGTATACTTTATATCCTGATGAAGCAAATGATCGTCCATTTGGACAATATTTTGGCTATTTACAACCTACAAACATCTGGAAATTTATTACAGGTAGTTAGGAAATAAGGTATCAAAAGACAAAAAACCTCATACTGATATATCTTAAATTGTATGAAATACATACCAAAATGTCTGAAAATAGGTGCAGTTTGAAAACAAGTAAAATTCCAGTACGTATTTCGTACTTCATAACCTAACTACCCTTATAGAATTTACAAAATCATTCGTAGTATTTATAGCGGTATTAAAAAATATATATATTAAAACGTATACAACACATTATGATTGTATTCCCAAGACTTAAGAAACCCATTGTGGTATCACACGCAGAACCTGCAGTACAGATTTTAGAAACAAACATACTTAATATTTAAAGTACATAATTAACATTCACAGTACATTAACAACATTTACAAGACATAATTTGCATTTGTAATAAAGACATATCACAGGTACATTATAATATAAGTGTACAGAGACACTTATTATAAAGAAACACATCACTGGTACATCATATAGTTATACTTATTACAGAAACACATCACAGCATTGATCCTTAAGGTATTCTTTCAAATAATAGAGTTTATAGCGTTAGCAGACTACAAAGTGTGTAATATTGGGTGCTGACCGTTAATAATAATAATAAAAATAATTGGATGATTTGTATAGCGCCGTTTTTGTGAAAAATAATCTCAAGGACGCTTTAATTTAATGCATTAAATATATCAACAAATTTACGTTAAAAATTCCACGCGTTGTGAATGGAGTTAATTTTCTGGATTGATAATATGCGAGTAAATGTTCCTAATTTCACCTGCAAAGCATACAGCGACTAATGTCACATTCGGCCAGGTGTGTAATACCCGTCGTAGCTCGGGCCCTCGACCCGTAGCTTAGTGAATACAGAATGATTGTGCCGCTTATGAACGTCCCTAATTAGCGCTCGTAAAGCATTACGTATTTAGTATTTATTCAGTGTACACCCCTCGAGCCGGTGTAGCCTTAAATGGAGGGGTAAAAAGTACTAAAGCCTCCCTCCCAGTGGGCGGCAAAGGGATTAACGTTGGAACTTGGCTCATGTGGCTAAAGCAGTCTTTCATACAAGGTTGCAGTGGCTCTATAGCATTGTCTATTATTATTTAAGGGTAGGTTTTTTGTTATGCATGGAACGGGACACATTAATAAAAGCCTTTTACAGTAAGAAAGTGTTTCAAATTATGAACTAACCCCCTTCTTTTTTTTCTTTTACGAATTAAGAGCTTTAATTAATTAATTTAGTCACCTAACTAACCATCACGCCGTTTCCCCGTAGGGGTAGGCAGAAAGGACGGACCGCTAAATGACTAGGTCTTGGCACACACTCCTTACTTCGTTCGCATTCATACAAACGCTCCTGTTATTCTGACTCTTGACATGGCCCCACTCAAGTATTTGGTTGACTTGATCGAACCATGTCTTCCTCGGGCTTCCGCGGCTTCTTCTTGCATTTACATCTGCGTCATATATTCTCATTATATTCCTTTCTTCGTTCATCCGTTCTAGATGCCCAAACCATCTAAGCGTCCCTTTTTTAATCTCACTCATTACGCTCAAATCTGCCTTACATTGTTTGCGAATCAAATTTTTTCACACGATCATACATAGTTTTACCACACATACGCCACGCCTCGGGGATCTCATGTCTACAGCATGCAGCCTATCAGCCCTCCTCTGACAGTTCTACGCCTCGCTTCCATACATCAGAGTTGGTATCAGCACTCCATTGTGAACTGCTAACTACGCTACTTTGTACATTTTTTTTGTTAACACTAACCGCGTTCAGTCCTACATTAATAGAGTTTTTTACCCTGCTTTCAATATCCCTATCAGCCTTTCCATCTCTCGTCAACATACTTCCCAAATACACAAACTCATCGACCTGGTCCTAGTATTCATCATTCAAAACTATATTACACAATTGTCACCTCTCTTATAATAAAGTATTCGAAATTCCCTTTCAAATATTCCAGCATTACTATGTTAAATATTTTAATTGAACAATGCCTAATCTGTCATAACATGTACATCCAATCACCTGGCTCAGAACAGGTTTCACCTAATGAGGTAGGTTATGTAAACCATACAATAATTAAAATATGTATGCCACATATTGTGTTTATATATAAACATGCCGTAATGTAAGAAACTGTATTAAATTATTTCATTATTATTCCGTATTAGACCGTTGTGAGCTCCCGCAACTAATCAACTTCAAAGTACCTCATCGACCTACTCGGTAGAACATATTATTCTGCAACAATAAATCCTGCATTAAGGCCATCCACCGGCTAAAATTTTAACGAATCACGCGCTCCTTATGCAGGTGGCGACAAGGTTGAAAATTCCGCTGTACACCGGCCGCATGTTTCGATATCGGCAAAAAAAAACATCACCAAAATGCGTGTTTTATTCAATTCTGTAATGCTCAGACCTAATTATTAAAATGTTTTACGGTCATATTCTAAAAAACTTCATTTACCACAATGAGCAATACGAAAATATGGGAAAATGTGTTCATAAGTAGGAGATTTTGCGCTTTAAACATTTTTCTTATGTCTCATACTTTATTTTTTTCTAAGCTTATAAAAAGACTTATAAAATACCAAAAAAGTGCACGGTTAAATGAAAGGCCAAGGTGTGATCTACTTGCAGTATTTAATTTAATCACCTATGATATTTCTAGGCCAACAAATTCTCAAACCGAAAACATACGATTTTGCATTACTTCCCATTGCATCGCCTTAACTACCAAATACATGCACCCATTTCTCTCCAGGAAACAAATTTACTTTATTGCATAGACATATTTAATGAAAGTTTACACATGTTTAAAAGATATCTTTTTTCTACGGTAACTCCACACAGGAGCCCTTATCATCTTTGGGGATGCTGTGTGGAGGGTCTTTTAGAGGATAGGAAGGAGTGAACTTGGATCTTGAAGAGACCCATCTTGTAGGATGGAGGAAACACAGAGGCCGGGAGATCATTCCACAGCCGAGCTGTTGAACACGGGAACGAGTCGTAAAAGCGACCCGTTCTCATGTGACAAATGTCGACTGTGTGCAAATGTTGGGCACGCGTTGGGCGTGTTTCACGACTATGCACCGGTGCCGAAGAGATCAATGACGCTAGTTCCTCAAAGCATCTTCCATTAAAATACCGGTAAAACAAGGAAAGATATTTTTATTTAGCAACGATTATAAGAGCATCGCATAAGAGCTACTGTATAATTATTTTTTATCTATCCACAATCCAAAAACTTATTTTTTCTCTGTACCATGCACTATATTACGTACTATGCAATTTCATATTATGTATTACATACATTTTCACGTCATCCGAATTGTACAAACACGTTGCTTTTTTCACTATGTCATGCATATTATATTATATTATGCACTTGTATATTATGTATGTATCATATACATCAAACAATTACATTTTTATTTTTATTTATTCATTGTATTATCTGCAATTTTAAACTTTTCCCTTTTTAATTCTCTGTGTCATGCACTTATACATTATTATATTTAACAAAATACTGAATTCTTGAGAAAAAATAATAAACATCAACACAGACATAACCACTCTACAAGAAGAAGAGATGAAATAAGACTTGACTTTCGAAAGAAAACAAAATATCAAAACTCTATAAATAAGGAGCCATGAAGAAATACCGGAAAATATAAAAGAGGAAAATGTAGCGCAATTTTTAAAGTTTGATTTGTAATTCTTAATTGTATATTGGGACTTATATTGATTTTTTTTTGTATGTAGATATTATGTTCATATTACAATACATGTAACCAATGGACATGTGTTCTATTTGAAGTTAAATAAATAAATTATAAATATGTTACACTTACATACCTAGTATGTATCGAGTTCTTTTTGTGTTAACTTCATTTCTGTATTGTACACAGAACCGTGTAAAATACGTAAAAGCCCATCAGGGAGTTAATAAATAAATTAATAGAATAAACAAACATCGATTTATCGGCACTGAAATAGAACTAACCAACACGTCATTTCTCTGAAAGGGCAGACAACTTTATCTTGGCACATGCTTCTTGCTTCATTCTCATTCATGCATATTCCCATTTTTTCCTTTTTTTAAATAATAATGACCTTCGTCTAGATTCTGATATTAGTCTATTAAAAAAAATCCCAGTTGACTCTGTGGTGCAAATATAATAAAAAAGATCAACATTAATAAAACATGTATGAAAGTTACGGCGGTCATACGGGCTGTGTCAGCGGATGCGGCATTTTATGCCTCGTAAAAGGCAGAGTGACAGGTTAGCATTTTTTAAACCCCTTTATGAACTCTCGGTAGATGTCACCTACACATAAAAAAAAACTGGGAAATTCATGGGACCGGAGACTTGTCGGCATAAACATTTACCAGTATTATTCATGACAGATAAAAAGAAGTCCATACCCTACATCTGTAAGTGAATTCAATTCACAGTAAAAATACAAATAAAAAAAAACATGAATATTTTTTTTTTTTTTATTGATTTTTTAATTCTTTAGACTTTTTAAAAAAAAGTCAATAGATGTCTTATAAAAATAAAAAGTAGGATGTAAATCCGAGACACTGTTTAAGTTTGCAATTGAGTTCGGGTAGAACTTAGGAAACATCATAAAAATAGCTGCCAATAATATGAGATTAAACAATGGAAGATAATATTCACAAATCTTGAATTTGAGATATGATATCGACGAAGATGACACAAATTGAACTTGTCTCATTAGCTAAGTCGGTTGAGCGTTGCCCCGGATAGGCAGAGGACCTGGGTTCGAGTCCCAGATGCGACTGAAATATTTTTAGTTTCTGTCCTTTTTGTCCGGTTTCATCTTTCATTTAGGTTTGTTAATATTATTTTC
>JAHDVE020007799.1:0-86053 GCA_022606495.2 Halesus radiatus
AAATAAATGGAGTTCTACGAATTAAACACAAAAACAATTAATAGTTTGGTAATTTTTTTCAATCGTATAACATTCGTAATACGCATTTTATTTAAAAAAAAAATCATTTATTGAACTTAATTACAACAAGAAGAAGCAATTCAGTTGGGGGAGACCACTTAAATACACTTAAATTAAGATTTCACAAAAATTAATATACATGCAAAAATCGCAAGAACCACATGACGCCATGTTCAAAGTTATTTGATGTGGCATTTGCCCAGAGGTACTGCCAACCCTATTTCAATTTTTTTTTCAATAACTCCACACAGGAGACCCCAAGGAAAATAATTTCCTTCAAGGCCTATATCATCTTTGGGGATGCTGTGTGGAGGGTCTTTTAGATGATAGGAAGGAGTGAATCCTGGTCTTGAAGATACCCATGTTGTAGGAGGGAGAAAACACAGAGGCCGGCAGATCATTCCACAGCCGAGCTGTTGAACGCAAGAACGAGTCGTAGAAGCGACCCGTTCTCATGTGACAAATGTCAACCGTGTCCAAATGTTGGGTGTTTGGCGTGTTTCCCGACCGTGCACCGGTGCCGAAGGGATCAATGCCGCTAGTTCCCCAGCATCTTCCATTAAAATACCGGCAAAATAATGACAGCTATGATGTCATGTAATCATTTTTCCTATTTTTAAATAATCCAAACTAATACCCTTCGTTCAACTAAGAACCTATAAGCCATTTCATCTTAAATGCACTATTTGGCTTCTCCCCCAACTGAAATAGCTGTTTCTTATTGTAATTAAATTCAATAAAATTTAAAAAAAATAAATAAAAGCGTATTAACAATTGTAAAGGATTATCTTTAATTTTACTCCAAATTACATGGTAAATATCCACCAGTCCGTCAATGCTGCTTAAGAGCGATTCCAAAATAATCCCGTACTCTTTTGCGTTATGAATTTCGCAAGTTATTCGAAAGGCATTTTACATATCACATTATGTGTTACATTATTGTTCACCTGATAACAGGTCCCGAGAAACCTGGTTAGCACTCTAGCTCACTCAAAAGTCACGAGCCGCCGCCGCTGGTTAGGTACTATAACACCGTGAAGAAAATGACAAAAAATATGTTATTTCAAATATAAATCAACAGAGCAATTGAATAGTTGACTTTGTTAGATGATTTTTTTAACGATGTGCCTATGACCAATTTGAAATCATAATTAAAATTTGTTAAAAATGTTTACGTTACCCTCGCCCCCATTTCAGCCCTTCACCGCCCCCCGTTTGCCATTGAGGCGACCACCACCACCTTGGAGCTCTCCAACGCCCCTTGGATGGCAGTACCGCTCCCGTTGTGAACCTACGTTCTATATGAAATATATTATTAATAAATTATAGAAATCTAAAAATTCATAAAATAAATATTATGTCACCTACATATATATATATGTCTTGATTATTGTTTTGCTCATAAATGAAAAAAATACATATTAAAGAGGCTATTAGGTTTATACTAACAGGTATAAGCCTCGCCGCTCAACGCTCGCGCTCAGTCTGGTGGTTTAGAAAGGGAATAAAACACTTATTTAATAAATTGTGTGAGCATTTCTTATTTTTAGACTTCTTTTGGCTCAACGTATCACAATTTATTATTTATATATGTTTTAAATAGGTATAAATATTTAAATGTCATTAAAGCATATATACATTAAAATATATTTGCAGGCCGCTAGAGGCGCTAGTGTAGCATGTTGCCCTCAAATATCAAAAGCTGCGCGTATTATCATCACCTAGGGTATTTGTATTTGCTTACCACTTGCAAAAGTGCGGAAATGACAAATAACTATAAAATTTCGAGAGCAATTGAATTATGAATCATCTTACTGGACACCGGTAGAGGAAAACTTTACATCGCCTCGTAATCTGTCGCCAATTGAGGTTTCTGATACATTCGTATGACGCACGATGAGTATAGAAAAAAAACGTGCAAAATAAGTGGTTTTGCTTCTATAATTTCCTGTCTGTCTGAGACGTTCTCAATAGAATTCAATATTGCCCTGTCGAAAGACTCCAGGGGTCTGATTCCGGTTCTTTGTAAGGATAAGACATTTATTATTCATACAAATTCATATTATTCATAGAAAAAAAAAAAGCTTTTAAATATTGGCATGAATTGTTTGTTGGCGGGTATGCATACGGATTATGAAATAGAATAAATTGTAATTATAAGTTTGAAGCTCAAGTCCTTCAAGAAACTGTATATGTTAGTTTTACAATAATATATTGTATTTTTATAAGATTCTTGAAGGACTTGAGCTTTAAATCTACAAAAACAATTTACACCATTTCATATTCCGTGTGTATACCCGCCAACAAGCAATTCATTTCAATATTTAAAAGCATAACGTGCTGAAAGTGTTTTTTTTTTCTAAAATATTTAAATTATCGCCATCCGTGATTGCGTATTAAGTTTCGTTCAACCTTAACTGCGGTTCCGGTTCTCTCAGATGACAGCTGTCATTCAATTGTCCTAAAGGCTCTACAGAAACGCAATATTCTGTTATTTATGTTAGAACGTCATTATTGATTAAAATAAATTCAATTTTTTTTCTTGAAATTTTTTTTTTTTAAGTGACCTGAGAAAATAATAATAATAATAAAGAGGTGAATAAAGAGGAATTGACCGATGTAATTGACTTTTGAATATATGTTTACCGTTTCACAGAAAAATTATTTCTCTTTGCAAGCGAATGACATTCTTTAAAAATATCCTACATTTGCGTAGTTTGAACAAAAGAAAACTGCATATTATCGTGAGTATTGACTTATTAAATGAACCGAATTAACGAAATTGCGATGTTTGGAGTGCTGATGCATGGAATGCTGATGCCAACCCTGATGTATGGCAGTGAGCATGGAACTGGCAGAGGAAGGATGAAAGTAGACTGAATGCTGTAGAAATGAGATCTCTGAGACGAATGTGTGGTAAAACCATATATTATGATCGTGTGAAAAATGTTGAGATTCGTAAAGAATGCAAGGCTAATGTAAGCGTAGTGAGCAAGATTAAGAAAGGGACGCTTAGATGGTTTGGGCATGTAGAGCGAATGAACGAAGAAATGAGAGTAAGGAGAATATATGACGCGAATGTGAATGGAAGAAGACATGGCACAATCAAGTGAATCAAATACTTGAGTCGGGCCATGTCAGAAGTCAGAATAACAGAAGAGAATGTATGAGACGTATGAAAGTGAATGAAGCAAGAAGTGTATGCCAAAATCGAGTTGTTTGGCGGTCCGTCATCTCTGCCTATCCCTGCGGGGAAACGGCGTGATGGTTAGTTAGTTAGTTAGCGATGTTTGTAAAGTACCTATGCCAAAAGCCCGAAATGCCAGATAAAAGTGATTTCGATTCTGAAAATTATAATAAACTACACGGGTTAAGTATATATGATTCTTCTATATTGTTTAATAATACTGTGATAATTAAACCACAAATTTATTTAAACATGTGTTGTCTGTCATTGACATGGATACATAATCGCAGTTGAGGAAAATGTATTTAACCTAAAGGTATTGTCCTTATCCTTAAAAAGATCCTGGAAAATAGTGTAGATTTCGTTATTGATGCGTAAAACTCGATCTGCTCTAGGTGCCATTTGATTAAGAGGAACGGCTGCGCGGCCTGTTTCATACAAAACTTAAATTTGGATTTGAGGCCAAAATACTCACCTAAACCTAATGGTCTTTTTTTTCATCAAAAAATATAGTAAATATCTAGTACGGATGAGAAGTAATTTATTTATTTTCTTTTTACATTATGAAATATAGGCCATTAAAGAAATTGATTTTTCCCGATTTTTGAGGAACCTTTACCAATTATTTGGGGGCTAACGGTGATTTAAAAAAAAAGTTTAACCCCGTCTGCTTTGAAAATATAATGATTCATAAAATTAAAAATTAAAAAAAAAAAAGCATTATGGGGGACATTAAACTAAATTAAAAACGACCAATTTACGTTGGAACACAAATTTGCCGTATTTACGTAGAAAATACGACAATTTTTTAAAAAATATATAATAAACACGCAAATAATTTTCTAAGTTACCTCTTAAATTATGATAATTGATTTTTTTCAATGGCATATACTTTATAATTTAAAACAAAAATAAATAAAATACTTCTCATCATTACTGGATATTTACTAAACCTTTTATTTAAAAATATGTCTTTCAGTTTGCATGGGTATTTTGGCCTCAAATCCAAAATTAAGTAATGTATGAAACAGGCACCGCAGCCGTTCCTCTTATCGGCCGGAGATAAAGGGTTGCTTATCAGGTAATAATAATAATATTTTGATTTGTATATCGCCGTTTTTGTGAAAAATCACCACAAGGTCGCTGTTCAATTTTTTCCCCCATTGATGTTACTCATTACCAGTGGCGTGCGTTGCTCAATGACCAAAAGTAGGCTGTATCCGTATTTTCAAGTTCATTGAATATTTGAAAATAACTATTTTGTTATATTATTCTGCTGATGGCCAACTGAATAAATGATCGTATAGGTTCTTACCCATTTCTTAGATATTTGCTGCATTTAAGAAGTATGTTTTATGAATCGTTGTCTTTCACAGCTTTTCAGCATTTATGAACTGCACGCCACTGCTTATCGCTATCTATATACAATCTATGATTACAACTTATGGCTAACAGATTGTATCGATCTGGAATACAAAACATGAGTACAATGCATTTGACCAATGAACGTAACGCCAGTTAGTAGAGAAATTTTGATACAGTTTTGCACCCAAAGGTATTATATTGAAAAAAAAACATGTTATTGGAGATACAATTTAATGCTGGTATTTTTTTAATAATTATTTATGTTGTTGATTTAAGGAAAGACAATTTAATGATGGGTGGTACAGTACAGGGATTCTATTATTATTAATAATAATAATATTTGGATGACTTGTATAGCGCCGTTTTTGTGAAAAATAACCTCAAGGGCGCTATTAACCTTGATACCTTGCGTTATTAGCCCAGAATTAAGGCACATGTGAGCCAATACGCATTCTTTGTCTCTGAATCATCTTTGGTCCAGGAAGCGCAGAGCATTCTTCTGTGCATTTTTACCTACGCTGTGGGTCAGTGATGCACAACCCACGTCCCGCGAGCCCATTTCGTGCCCCCGCTGTTTTTTTTTTCGTTCAAAAACAAAATTATTAATACAGCATTATTTCATTGGTTTTACCTTGGTCCTGGAATTTTTTTTTATCTATGTTATATTTTCGTTGTATAGGGGACATGCACCAAATGTCGCTTCTGAAAACATGGAAGTAACGAAAGTGAGTTTTGGTATTTATTATTTAATAGTAATAATTCACTCTGATTTTCTTTTCGACAAGACCCTCGTCGACTTCCGAATGTCTCGGGAAGCTTTGCGAATATAAGTTGACCACCACCTCGAGAAGTTTCCTGCCTGGGGTTGGGTCAACCTGGTTCAGCTTCGTTTCAAAAATCCAACTGTGTCTGATCTCAGCAAAAAGGTGGTCAACGACTGTCTGGTGCTATTTGATAAGAGCGCACCCTCCCCAATAAAGACACCATTGAAATGATTGGAGTAAGTATTTCAGATCAGCTCAAGTATCGGGGCTCTATGGAAGCCAGAGTAAGCCGCCCAAAATTTCAAGCATTCTATGCTTGTTCGTTGAAATTTCAGATTAATAAAAGTCGACGACATCAATTAGTTTGACATTTGAGATTTTCGCCTGTTGCGCTTCTTTACAACGTTCTATGATTGCTTTGTTAAATGATACCGTTTTACAAAATATAAAAAAACGTTGCCCGACCAAATTTTATTTGAAAACCCCGACTTTCAAATTATATATTTCTTTAACTAAATTTTATATGGTGTCTAAATTATGAAATGAGATATTTTAGGCTTATGATAGGCATACGTACTGTCTCCGGACAGTTGGGACGTTTGTACAGTATTTAATTTTTTTTAAATTACACTAGCGACGCCAAAAAGGTTGCGGATCTCTGCTGTTGGCAGATCTGATACTATTGACTTTTGATGCTGATGACTGGCCCGTGTTTGTGTCGAGTCATCGCTTTACCTTTTTCCTGCCCAGGTGAGCTCGTAGCATCTCAAGGGTATGATTTAGTAACAATATGTACCCACACGAAGAGAGGTGAATCGACTCGTCTACTGTATCGTGACAAGATACAGTAGTGCCTCGACCAATGGAGGGGTTATATTTTTGGCGAGATCTTCATTATATGAAAAAAGTTTATTCCATTTCTTTACTTGCGAGAGTTTTGATACTGCCCTCTGTTGTATCCCTCGCATTTTCTTGATTGGAATTTCAGGACTAGATCGCAACCTTATTTGTTTCACCGGCCACTTTTAGACTATATTTCTCATCAGCCACCCCCGCCCCCCCCTGTATGGGACAATGCGATGAAATCTAAATATGTACACCGTGACTGAGAGATAATAACTCATTTCCGCGGTCGACTTTATACCCCGACACAATCATTTCATCACCCCTGTTCTCCATTTTGATAGCTTTTTGTTCTTGATAAATATTTATATGCGTATTTTACATATTATATTATGTAGTACATTATTGTTCACCTGACAACAGGTCCCGGGAAACCTGCTTAGGTGTTATAACACCCTAAAGAATATGACTATTATAAAAAATATATATGAATCCATCTATAAATCAATAGAATAATTGAACTGTTCATTTTGTCCCACGAGTCTTTCAACGATATACCTGCGACTAGCTAATCTCATTAATAAAGCTACTCTATTTCAGTCCTCGTTGTAACCGAAACGGTACAGGTTTTATAAGTGATTTAGCGCTTACAAAACCTACCTATTTCAGTCCTCGTCTTAACCGAAACGGTATAGGTTTTGTAAGTGATTTAGCGCTTACAAAACCTACCTATTTCAGTCCTCGTCGTAGCCGAAATGGTACAGGTTTTGTAAGTGATTTAGCGCTACCTATTTAAAAAATACTCTATTTTAGTTTTGTAAATACGCTTCCCGATAAATTCAGCAGAGCTAGGTAAGGACAGCACAGGCTTTTTAATTTTTCCAAGAGATAGGACCAACCTACTAATGACCATGCTTCTAGGGAGAATGATTACACTCCTAACAGAACTGCCTCTCTTCTGAAGTAGACATTTTTCACTTGCAACACACTGACTTCAAAACGGAAATAGATATTTTGTTTAACACGAGGCTGTGGCTGTGATGTATACTTAATATGGTAATCTGATTTTTATGATATGTTATCGATGTAATCAGTGGCGTGCATCGCTCCATGACCAAAGGCAGGCTGTGTATAGTTTTCAAGTTCGGTTAGAAATTGTGCATTGCATATTTGAATATCGCCATTTTAACCTCTTGGGCATCCAAGTAGCGTAAACGCCACCTAACATCAAAACCAGTAGAGCCCCATAGTGACGTTTACGCCACCAACTGCGACGGACTCACAAAAGTCGTTCCATCTCCTTTTGTATTACGGCTAGATATATGATTTAGGTAGAATCAGAATGAGAGAAAACCATACGTTCTCTTTGTATTTAAAAGTTAACCACAAAGTCTTCCGAATAATTACAATATAAACCCAATAGTAGTCGATCGCAATCGCTTGTATTTACGTGCGCGGTACACCGAGACCTGTCTGACAACTATTGAGCAAACTAACTAACCATCACGCCGTTTCCCCGCAGGGGTGGGCAGAGAGGACGGACCGCCGAGCAACTCGATCTTAGCATACACTTCTTGCTTCATTCAAATTCATACATCGTCTCATACATTCTCTTCTATTATTCCGATTTCTGACATGGCCCGACTAATTGAATTGGTTCTTCAATTTACTCAAAATGTCTAGTTAGCTATGTTATTAAAAAAAATATATATATATATTATCTACTCATTTGTAATATTTTTCCTTCATTTGTGGAATTTATTCTTGTGGAACTTTTATGATTCATGAAATCGTCGCGCTTTTAGAACAGTATTAGACATTTCGAATGCCCTTTTCAAGTGTTTATTTGTGTAATTGGAACTTTCAATAGTGATAATTCGTAAAAGCACATATTATTATTTAATTTTATGTAAAAGCATGTAACGAATAAATAAATAATTGTAAACGTTTTCGTTTATTGCGTCATTTGTCAACGCGTAAATTGAAAGTAAAATGTCAATCGCAATAGAGGTTAAGTTTCTTTAAAAAAATCAGTAATTATTGTTGTTTGTTTGTTAAATTGTCCCACAAATGCAGTGTTTTGATTAAATAAGATCATAATTAATGTATTTTTACCAATTCTTAATTTAATTGAGTTTAATAATACTATCAATACCGTTTTCAAAAAGTGTTCCAGCTGACTTGAAAAAACGTAATATATATGATGATTTGATATCTTAGGCTGCTCTCTGACGGTCCGGTGAGGAATGAACATTTCACTCGCTACTGGAGACACTTCGCAGAAAAGTCCCACAATGGACTGCGTTGCAAACCGTTGCCTTGCTTTAGCAAACTTGACTTTTCTGTGCAGTGCCTGCAGTAACGAGTGAAATGTCCATTCCTCACCGGACCGTCAGAGAGCATATTCGATCAATTGTATTTCACAATAAAATAAAGAAGAAAATCTGCAAGAATTTTAATATTTTAAAAAGTTTGATGAAATAAGGAAAATTTGATTCTGGTTCTTTTGAAGGTAAATTCGTCCTCTTTTACCTTGGGCTTAAGACTTCTTGCTTAACTGCGGTTCCTTTCTCTCGAATGACAGGTGTTATTCAGCGAATGACATTTAAAAAATCGATATTTGCGTGGTTTTAACAAAATAATAAACGTAATATTATCGTAAGTTTTGACTTCAAACATTATTAGTTAGTGTCAAAATGTCTTTAAGCCTTTGGAAAGGGATAAGGACTTTACCTTAAAAAGAACCAGAATAGGCCTATTGGTTTGTTGTCTAACCTAACGTTTAGTTCTTCTCATCCGAATCCTTCAACAGTCTAACGATGATTATCCTTCGTTGATTTATCCAATCCACACGATCCGCGATCTGTCAAATCGAACCCTCAATAATGTTTGTTGCATCTTTACAACGAGCTGCAGTGTTCTAACGGCTGTTCTTCCCAACTTTTGGAACGATCAATCTAAGGCGCCGATCGGCCAAGCATCTTTTATCGTTGAATATCTCAAATTGTCTATGAAGGTGCCCGCCCACTTTCATAGGCAATAAAATAGTGCACGCCCACTTTTATAGACTCTAAAATGATATCAAATGCTGCTAAAGTACATGGTTTGTTTCGTACATTTGACGTTTCTACTCCATGAAAATCAATACAAAACGTCTCTTATAATAATTAAAATAAATTAGGTTTCTTCGGTTTTCTTTAAAACATACAAAAAACATGTTTTTGACATTCGAAAATGGAAATAAATCTTTGTCATTCAATATTTGAATCGCGTAAAATAAATCTCGAACCATAACATTTGACATTTCGGTGACATATTTTCACCCTGTTGACACTTTTTGTAACTAGTCCTCTGTTGGGCGGAACTTCATCCACAAAAATCGATAGCCTAAATTGATCGAAAATTTCGTTGGGAAGAGCGTATTTGTGCATTTGAACAGTGTTGAGGCAAAATTTCAACTCAACGGATGCTCAGTGGGTTGGAAGAAAGTGGAGTTTGCCACGATTTTGATCAACCTTCAATTAATAACAGAAAGTTAGGTGTCTGCCTATATTTGTGCAAGTAGCAAATCCTTTCCCCACTAGAAGAAAACCTGTAGGTATTTATTTATTAATATTCACTTTATGCCAACAAATCGAGTTGTGCGCAAATAATTTTTCTTACATTTAACCCTTCCCTTACGGTGTTGTACACTCAGTGTACTTTGATAAAAATTAATAGTTTACATTTATTATAATATTTAAAAAAAAAACCAAACATTCTCGGGTTACGAATAATATGACAATATTTTAAAAACTCCTACTACCATATATAGTAAGCGGAAAATGTTGCTTGTGTCGTGATGCAAGTTACGTCAATACACATTGTCAATGACATAAGCACATTTACAGTTAATTGTCAATTCCTTATTGCCATTGTTAACAACGATTGTCTTCGGGGCGCTTGGGGACTAGCTTGGTGCATAATGAGCCTTATGCAAACAACAACTGCTGTAAACCCTGCACAATTAATTCATTTAAAAATAATATATATGTGCGCAAGTAAATTTTATTTAATTAATTTGTGTTGTTTCACAATTAATTAATTTAAAAAAATAATATTTGGTACATTTGCGCACGTTACAGAGTGGAAGATGCTCTCAGTATCGCTTGAAATGGTTTTTAACCGTGTTTGGTGACCAGATCTGAATAGCCTGGTATTTCCCCACCTTCCTCTTCCCCTTCTCTTTCCCCTCCCTAATACCTCCAGCTTCACAATTGGGGATGCCATAGTCTCATTGGCTCCAGACGATTGGGAGCAGTTGGGACTCTTGTGCGGTATTCTTATAAAAAAAAACTCATTTAAAACCTCCTACATGTATACAGGATTCATCCCAGTACGTTGATTTTTTCGTTTATATAGTATCAATACATATTTTTTCATTTAGTTAATAAAATTTTACAAAGACAATTTGTAATGTTTTTCTTAGTCCTCCTCACTCGGGATTCCTGAGCTTAGGAGGAGTAGGTTTTATTTCACAACTGATTGTTTTTAAGCTCCTACCAAGTTCTTTTCAAGATGCTGGATAACTCCTCTTTGATTTATTTGAGCCAGGTTTTGATTATGAACGGAAAAATGATAATGAATTGTTCCATTTTGATGCATCGATTTATTTATCGTTTTTTTTCCCGTCAATGAAGTGTAGAGGTGCCCCATTATATATTAAAAAAAAATAGATTCATAGAGTTACATAAAATGGAGTAGGCAGCCCATGCAGACCGAGTCTTAAAACCGTGTTCAGGGGGAGTATGCGGTGCGGAGAGGGAAGTGGCGTAAAGTTTTTAATCACCGTAGGCAGTAGGAAAAACATATAATTGATTCATATTAAACAACTTACCCCACGGACCACGTGGCAAGCTTCGTTAAGAATAGCTAAGCTGCTGGCTTTAGCCGATGTTAGTTGGGATTTGCCACATCAAATATCGATATTTTTGGGCCGCACAATGTCATAATTATTTCGTTAATAAAATTGTACTAATTTAGATTTTTATGGCGTTAAACAAATTACAAAATAGTTATAAAAAAGGATCAAACTAAATACTCTAACGAAATATTCGGTTTTTATAAACAAGTGCTGTTTGACTTGAATTGGCGGCACGCATAGCTCGCCCTTCGCCCCGCTTATTTTGGTTTCTTCCCTTGCGTGTTAGGGCATCTCTGTGGCACATGATGGTTGTAGGTCGACTAAAGGACTTTTCAAAATATAGAGTCAATAAAACTCCTTTACTCTGCTCTCCCTTATGAGATCGCAATTAGAGTAGGCATCTCCTGTATAGTATCCTATTTATACTTGTAACGTACATCGCCAAGATAAAGTATAAAGGAGGTTTCTTTGATATGTTCAATATAAGTAGATACAACCTGTAAATGATATCTGCTACTAAACATCAATGTCTAATCTAATACTAGCGCTACTTGCTACTTGCTACCCGGAGAACGATCACTGATATTCTTATACTTTTTAAATTACTGAATAACTTTATAGACTGTACTCAAATGTCAAGTGCTATAAATATCCGTGTTCCTATATATTGTATAGTAAAATTTGTGTCCAGTGCCAGGGAACATTTCTCCCTCTTCCCGTGTCAACTATGGTTAGAGGTGCATAAACGTGGAGATAATCTTCTTTACCCAGTGAGCGGGCTGCCTATTGCTACTCTAGGACTTTTATTTATTTTTATTTCAAAGAATTCTAAACTGTGTTTCATGTGCTAGCGGCACTCGCTGATAGCAATCTTATATTTAAGCCCGCTCACTAAGGTAATGGAGGGTATAAGATAGAATTTGGGCGGAGACGGAGGGGGTCGGTGCTGAGGATCCAGCGGCCGAAGTTGGTTGATGGGGGATTTGAGTTCGATTCTAATTTGGAGTAAAATGTTTTGGCTAAATCTATTATATGTTTTCGGAGTTTAGGATTTTTCGAGCCCGTGTTAATGCTATTCCTGACGAACCAGAGATTTTTGGTGGAATGCAGTCTGGAATTAATCCAACCCTATTTGTATTCGAAGTAACCCATATGGGTGATGCGTATGTTAATTTTAATCGGATTGTCGATGTGTAAATGAGAAGTTTGTTTTTTAGGTTGAGTTTACTGTTGTAGCTGATAAGGGGGTTTCCGTGTTCCTGTTAGATCTACTCGACTCCACCATCTTTTCCACTGTGACAACCACAGCGCAAACTATTCATATAACTCGCCACTAGAGCGACTTCGCTGAACTGCCAATACTTATTCAATATAAGACTATTTATAATGCAAACCTTTTCGACATATTCCAAACCTCTCCATCCTGCATCAAAACAAAAATAATTAGTTCTGTGTGTATCTGATATGTATTTTTGTAAAATTATGTCTTTTATATTATTATAATAATCTTTGGATGATTTATATAGCGCCGTTTTTTTGTGTAAAATCACCTCAAGGGCGCTGTACAAATGTTTTTTTCCAATGCTTTAGCTTATCACTAACTATGGACAATCTATTATTACTACTTATGGCTAACTAATTTCATTCACCGGTTCATCGATCTGTAATACCAAACTATATGTACAATGCATTTGACCCATGAACGTGATGCCGGTAAATAATATTATACAGGACCTTACTCACCTGGCAGGTCACTTGAGATAAACACTGTTAATTAGGAAATTTATATACGGTTTTGCACGCAGGGAACAGAATTTTGGAAAATACATGTTATTATATTTGTAAAAGCCATACGGGCGTTTAATAAATAAATAAAAAACATTTAAAAGTGGTTGGATCTTACAGTATTAATGTCCTAGAGTCCTATGTTAATCGCCGTGCAGGCGCGAATAGAGTAGAAATGGTAATTTCCCCCCACACGCAAAAGAGTTTGCCATTCAATTCATTCCACGACGAACATACTGTGTCCTTTTTATGTGTGTTCAAAACTGTTCTGTTTTAGCAGCGCGAGGGAGTGCAATGTCAAAAATGCAGCAAATATCCAGGTTTTAATCCGCTAGTAGTAGACGAATGTACTAACCTCCATCAGAATCTAATTATAATACACCTATGCAAGGATTTCGTGATATTCCGGCGTGTTTGGTGGTTTGTATCCATGTTGTTGTTATTGTAACGACGCGGACTCACAATGCATGTACAAATTATGTATATTCTACGTGTGGCGTGTATGAAGTCACTTTAATTTGGTGTAGGATGTTCAGGGGAGGTCAACCTTTCGCTAATCAATAATTTATTTTAATTAATTCGCTCCGCCTACAATACAACGGTTCTCCCCACTAGCAGTGAAATTCACATAAAATTATTGCGTAATATATGATTTAATCAAAAATTTAAGCTGTAGATGCACCCAGCGAGGTGATTAAATTGTATTATTAATACCAAATGTTAATTCGAAATTTAATGCTTGCAAATTGATACTCCAATTTATTTTTCTTTATTGTTCCCTAATTTAAATCTTAATTTGACATATACGATTATGTATCCATAATACGTATTATTATTAATTTACGTTACCTGTTTTTTTTTTTCAAATAAGCCGAACCTTTTTACTTATTTGCTGTTATTACTTGTTTTGGCGGCACGCCCCTCGCCCCTCTTATTTTAGATTACACCCCTTGCGTGTTAGGGCATCTCTGTGTATTATTTGCTCTGTGCTGGTGGCGATTAAAAACACCACTCTTACCACCGACCACCTGTTTCGATTTCTGCAATATTGCCAAAAAGCATGTTTTATTTTATTTTTTGGAACTCGGGCATAAAAAAACTTAATTTTCCACAATGTACTATAAAATCTACTCCGAAAAAAGGTTCTTAAGAAGAAGATTTTTACAAGCCTGAAACGTTTTTTTTTCTAGGCTTACAAAATAATAATAATAATGATTGGATGATTTGTATAGCGCCGTTTTGTGAAAAATCACAAGTTATTTTTCCAATTTCCATAACCCGCGGGTTGTGCACCCCTGGCGACCTTGTCTAGGCCGCGAACGGGCCGCGATACGAAATAAAGACTCATCCTCTGCGGCGCGCGCTGTTGCCGGCGATTACGTCACCCCGTCGCGCGTCGCCGGCATCGGCTCAACTCCTTTTTTTTTCTTTCCGACCAATTATTATTCTGCTGTAATAACTTTCTTTGTCTATTGCCTTATCTTATCGGAGGTTGGCTGCCATTGATTGATATGAAATGCGTTTTTTTTTTTTTAACAATGGTTCTATGGCTAAACGGAACATTAAAGATTTTATCATGTTCTGTTTTATCGGTCACCTTTCATTAATACCTTTTCTTATCATTAATTACAATATGATTACGGTTTGTTTTAATCAAGACCCCAAGTCCACATATCCGGAAAACAAACCGTTTATCAGCGATGTCGGGGGATAAAATCATGTTTTTCGATTGTCAGGGAATAATAATTCACATTTTATTGCTCCAAACGAAATTTAGGATTTGGCGACTTTCGTCGGTAGGTGGTTGAGGCTAAACGAAACATAATACGCGCTCGCAGATGGCACTAATTTAAATATATAAAAAAAAATAAAAAACACTTTTAGCACATAGTGCTTTTAAATATTGAAATGAATTGTTTGTTGGCGGGTATGAAACGGAATATGAAATAGACTCTCGCTGTAAAAGGGGACTACATTGACCACGGGAAAACACGTTTGTGAAGTGAAATAGTCTTATATTTTTGTATTTAATATTTTTTGTAGTTATAATTGTGTAGTTTTTTAATCAGAACTATAGTATTCATAAAATTTCATTCCTTGTATATTTAAAAAAAAAAACATTAAAATTAATTGATATTTGTCCAAGTTATTACAGTTTTATTGAATACCGTTCTTTTTTGTTTAAAAACACAGAATATCTGTAGCAATTTATATACATACTTGTAAAATGAGCATAGCACTTAAACGGTTAAATAAAAAAGTTATTAAGTAGGTACCTACTTAGGTTTTCAATTTTGAAAATATTCTACCCAAACAAACCTTTTTTTGAATATGTAATTTGTGGCTAACTAGAGTGGTATATCTATGGGCTAACCTAAATAAAACATGGCGAGTTCAATGTTTTTCATACTAATTAAAAAACATTATAGCAACAGTTTTACTTATTGGATTTCATTCAAACTACTCTCTAAACACGGCACTAATAAGAAAAAACTGCGCTATAATTTTTGATAAAATCGAGAACTGACAGACAGACAAACATTCATTTTTATATACGAGTATGTAGATGATTCCTCAGCCACAGACGCTTTAATGAAACGCCAAATTGTATCTTATTTCTGCTAGGCGCAGTGATATCATGAAATTCTTTTAGGTCTAGGGAAAAAATATGATTAATTATGAAAAAGACCAACATAGGCATTTTTTTCTACGTTTTTTAATCTCCGATTGAATTCCCATGAGATGGGCCACTGCTCAAAATTTACCCCAATTGGGGATGCTACTGTCTCACTTGCTACGGTTTGGGAGCATTTGGAACTCTTGTGCAGTATTTAAATAAATTAATGTTTTATTGCTAATATCTAAAAAGGATGACACTTGTTATTATTTACATATGCGCCACGACTGAACTGCGTGAGGGGTGATAAATAATTTTTATCTGTTGAATGTTCCTTATCGTGAATTTCTTTATTTACTGTTACAATATTTATCTCAATGGCCTTCAAGCCAGTTCACTAATGTTTGAATTGTTGCGCTTTCACGATGCACGTCATATCTGCGATTCTTTGCTGCATTATTCTGATGAAATTCTGTATCCCAAAATCTTTATACTGGCGCCGCCCGTCTCACCAGAAAACATTCCTGTGGCAGTTTTCTTTAACTTGCATTTGTGCAGTGAACTCCCATGAAAAATATAAGAAAATAAGACAAACTTGCATCAAAATGTTGCACCATACTTTAAACATTTGCGCCATTGAAAGTTCATGCTAAAAAATCCACCAGTCCGTATAGCAGTGGCATGCAGTCAATAAAAGGCTGAAAAGCTGTGCCCACCCCAAGAGAAATTAACCGTTTTATTGTATTATCTCCAAGAATTATAGTAATAGTAAGAAACATGCGCTTATTTTTTATTCAGTTGGCCGTAACAATCAGCGGAAGAAAATATTCAATGCACTTTGTTTTGGTGACTTTTGTTCTTTGAAAACTTCCTATGAGATTAAGAATTTAAAATTAAATATGAATCAGCATCAGATTAGTGGTATTCATACCTGAACTTGAAAAACTACAAAGAGCCTGCCTTTGGTCACAGAGCAATGCACTCCACCCTCATATAGGTAATACTGCCCGAGAGCGAGTCCGACATGAATGTGTGTTATGAATTCAGCAATTATGAGACTTTCTGTCCTAAGAAATAGTTCATACAAGACATACTCGTGGGTCTTCAGCGGTAAACTGTGGGAATTTAATAGGTGACTGTGTGCGCAGCGACTATTGAGATTTCTTAGCACCGTATTTGTATGGAAAAGTATTTTGCAAAAATCGATAGAGTTTTTTCTGCGATTATCATGTTATCAATTTCTATTGAAATAAGTTAATTACTGAAGAAGTTGCTTTTTTATATAAAAAAAAAATTTAAAGAACTAAATCGGTGATAATGCGTATATGTCAATGTACCATGTCTATACATTGCCGTATGCATAGTTTTTTTATTGAGACTAACTGAAGTGTGTTCTGCACTATCACTCAAATGTTCATTTTCAAATTATATTAAAGTAGCGTATGTTTATACAAAAAAAAAAATTCTCATTGATGATTTGTTTAGACCCCGTTATCCTTTGGTTCTCACAGCCATAGAACAAACTACACAATATTGCAAAACCTACTACAAGCCTTTCAATGTGTTTTTTTCAATTTATTTTTACGTCTGTTAGGTCAATAGATTGTTCAGTTAATCACAAAGGCTTGAGATAAAAATTATGCCCACCGGTAGTGTAAAAAGCCACCAGATTGAATTCAATTTTTTTTTAAATTTTTTACCATGTAATCTGTAACTATCTTTATTTTCTTCTTTTCTAGTTTGGCCAAAATGCCCTGCATCCCCACGCACAGCGCGGATTCTTCGTCAGCTTGGGCGGAGCGGGGAGGAGGCACCTCGTCAGCACCGGGGTCTCTCCGCATCTTCGGCCGGACCTCAGCAGCGCCCCGGGGGCTCCATTGCACCTCTCTTCTTCACCGACACGGTTCATTCTGCAAAAGAGTCGCAGGCGAAATGAGCCATCGAGACACAAGAGCAAGATTATTTCATTGCAGTTGATTTGATTGGCGAGTTGGTAAAGAGAAGTGAACAGCTTCGCTGTAGATGAAGAAGTAATGAAAGTGAAGAGGTCAGTAAAAGACTTCATTCAACCTGAATCGAATTGGTCAGTTAGAAAAGTGAAGTAACTTATTCTAGGCTTCGCTGCAATTACATAAATATATTGAAACTGATAACTTTGCTGTTTCAAATTGGTTGAGAATTGAAAAGATCACTGAAGAATTATTCACTACATCTGATTTATATATAAAAATGTAACATACATTCTTCTCAACGTGCATTATAAAATCCATTTCAAGACTTAAATGGAATAAACATATTATTCAGACAGTAAAAAACCATTGTATTTTCAATATTAATAATAGTCTTATAAATTTGCAGCATTTGAAAAAGGTTGACTAAAGTTTTTTTTTTAAAAGTCAAAGTGTTTTATGATGTGTAATTTGGTGTTTCTATCAAACGAGTGACTGAATTAATAACAGTGAGTTTACTTAAATTATGAAGTGCTTGTCGCCTAATGGTTGTCAATTTTGCTAGCGGACTTAAAAATCAATAGAATTTTCATTGCGCAATGCTCTTGTAATAATAATAAGTGTTTTTGTATTTTTATATGAAAAAAAATAAATTCTGAGCAAGTCCCTGCTTTATGTATAAATAATAATAATATATAAATTTTTGAAACATTTAATAATAACAATATTAAAAAAGACAATCGTCGTTAATATATTTGATACTCTCTTTTGTAATTTTATAAGCTTGGATATTTAAAACGTACTGCCATCAAAATTAATTAATAATATATTTTGGTAATTATTTTGGTTGTATAAATAAACAAGCGATTGTAAATTATATAAAAAAAAGTGTAATAATAATAATTATAACAACATGAGAAATGTGGATAATTTGAATATTGACAAAGTAAAAAGAAAATTTGACTCTGTCGATTATATTAGTTGTTGAAGGGAAACGAGCGCGAATAAGGAATTAGGTGTTCGAAAATGTATATTGGAACCTTCTTTAAGTGGAGAAAGAAACGTTCAAAGTGAAAGTTTAGGTGGTTTTGAGATGGCTAGCACCATCACCGGATCGCCACTGAGCGAGATTGGAGTCAAAGTGGAAAATTGTAGCCGGAACGTGTCCGTTACCCCCATCAACATGTCAGATTCGCAGGTGGCCAACGGTTAGTATGATCTCTCTTATTTCCACTTGTACGAACCTCTAAGTATTGTGTCCTTCAATTCCAGTTCCTTGCATTCTTCAATTTGGCCCGTCTAACATATCGAGGGTTAAGAAAAAATACCTCGTAAGTGACATTTTTGTCAAATTAAGTTTTTGGTGCTAACGGCATCTACCGATGAGAGTTGAAATTCTTATAAAATGGAAGTTTCTGCTTCCACTTTCAAAAGTATTTAATTTGTCACTTACCAGGTATCGTTTCTTGACTCAGTATATTATCTTAACATACGGATTGCAATCTTTGGAGCACACACGTCAGGTGGGAATGCTGTCCTTGTTCTACCCATATTTTAATGGAAGATGCTCTGAGGAACAGCGTCATTGATGCCTTCGGCACCGGTGCATAGTCGGGAAACACGCCAAACGCGTGCCCAACATTTGCATACGGTTGACATTTGTCATTGTTATGTTCAACAGCTCGGCTGTGGAATGATCTGCCGGCCTCTATGTTTCTTCCATCCTACAACATGGGTATCTTCAAGACCCAAGTTCACTACTTCCTATCCTCTAAAATACCCTCCACACAGCATGCCCAAAGATGATATAGGCCTTGAGGGAAGTTATTTCCCTCAGGGTCTCCTGTGGTGTTACCGTAAAAAAAATATAAATTATTCATAGACCGCTGTCTCCATGTGCGGATGACACATATGTATAAAACATGTATTGTTGCGGCGATTATTCGATTTCCGATAGCAGTTATCAGGAAATGAAGATGCGATTGCGAAATAAGGAGTATGATGTGGATGGAAAAGGACTCACCGAATTCACTGATCACTCTCCCATGGCGGCTTGCGTGATTGTCGACCGGGCAATTCCGGATGGCGAAAGGGTCTCAGCAACTGGTTCGGTCCGGACCTCTGCAGCGCGTCCCTCGGAACTTAAGAGATCGCGGCGGTGCGGCGGCTTGATTAGGAATGAATGCGGATAAAGATTGAGTCGGGAAGCCTGGCCTGGAGCGGCGGGGAGGGGGGTTTGAAAGGGATTGAAGGGGGGGACTTCGCAATCGCACCTTGTCGAAGGTAGCTGTAAATAAACTCGCGTGAACACATATTTTATGTCAAAATCCACCGTGCGATACGATGAATGGCGTTGAATCGACCACCATTGTAAAGCTTAAGAAATATTTTTCTTGCTTATTTATTTAAATTTATTATGTAGTACAACAAAATTATATAATATTATTCCCAATGACGTACAGTGAAACCCTCTTAAGAAGTTTTTCAAGAGACTGGAAAAAGTTTTTAACGCTCAGCACTCAAAAATACACGCTCCACATGTTGGTAACTCAAAAATACTATGAATGATTTATCTATAAATTCTGTACGAGTAATTA
This sequence comes from Halesus radiatus, assembly GCA_022606495.2. Lineage (NCBI taxonomy): Eukaryota > Metazoa > Arthropoda > Insecta > Trichoptera > Limnephilidae > Halesus > Halesus radiatus. The sequence goes on from JAHDVE020007799.1 coordinate 20,071, forward strand.
GGAAAATGTGTAAGGTTTCAAAACAACAATAACCCTCAAACTGTAATCTTTGAAAGTTTAAAATAAGAACTGGAAAATTAGGTAAAACATTGGTTTTCTATTTTCAGAAATTTAGGAATGTATTTCTAATAATAAGATTACAGTTTGAGGATTTTTGTCTTTTGAGACCTTACACATGTTCCTAACTACACGTATGGAATTTACAGATAAATCATTTGCGGTATTGCTTGAGTTAGTAACCTGCAAAGTAATATTTATGGTCACTTTTGAGTACTGGCCCTTAACCCGTCGAACCCCGGATGCGCACGACGTGGTAGATGACACAATATAATAAATCGCATCGATGCGCTTTCGGGGTTCGACAGGTTAAGTGAAAAACTTCTTAAGCGGGATAACTTGAGTGAGATCCAAGTTTGGCAATTATTTAAATGAAGTTTTATTCTAGTATTTATTGTACAGGTAATAACTACTTATGAATTTTTAAATTTCAAAATACAAAATTATTTTAAAATATTTTATTGTTTTCGGCTGCAACAATATCAATAATCGAATTTTTCAGTCATGGCAAACTCAAAAATCTCCAGTTACCACTGATAAACAAGCATGTTCATTTATATCGAGATGGATAAAGATAAGCCAGAAATGCCAATGTAGTCAAATAGGATTTAAACAGAAACTGTAATATATTATACAATGTGCAGTGTTTTCTAATATTGTGTCCTGTGTGTGCAAAATCATATGTTCCCAAGCTAAAACTTTATAATTTAACATGTTAATCTGGAGTGATATGCCAAGAAAGTATGTTTCTGTATCTATTTGTACATTATAAAATAAGCCCTAGCAAGTAATATTTGTACATCGCCCTTGAGGTGATTTTTCACAAAAACGGCGCTATACAAGTCATCCAATTATTATAATTACTAGCTGGGGTACCCGGCTTCGCTCAGGACAACATTCGAGAGTGTTCTGAAATGTTCCACAATGATGTTCCTGATTCCCTATTCCCGAACATTCCAAAACATTCCAGAATGTTCCGAGATGTTCTAGAATGTTGTGGAATGCCCTCAAATACTTTTTTTTAAATAATATATGTCGATTAAAATTAAGATTATCCAACCCTTTCAAACTTTCCGGAATCTTCTAGAACTTTCCAGAAGACTTTTCTTGAAATTTCTAGAGGGCGAATCTTCCAGCACTTATATCTTCAAAAGCACGCCCTTTAGGTAAAAACGGGAACCCTCATTCTGGAGGGGGGATAGAGATCTACCACACCATATAACTCCCGTGATCGTACCGTGACTCGTTTCTGAGTTTTTGCGGGCCACACGTTTTTCTGGACTTTCTTTTATAATATACATATATTGATTATTAAGCGAGTAGAGAGATGTCAAAGGCAAAAAAAACAATGGTAATATAAAACTGGGAAAAATGACTAAAATGTTTAATACAGACTTTGCTTTGGTAAATAATAATAACAAAGTCATATATATTATGACTTTCGGCAAAATAGGATGTTTTCAGCTATATTTTGCAGTTTTTGTTTGTGATGGGTTCACCCCTGAACGTCTAAAACTTTTTATGCAGGAAGCAGTTTTAGCTGTAAAACTTTTGTTGTGGGAAGAAATTGTATTTTTTGCAGTATGATACTTCAAGGGACCGAAAAACAAAACTTCATAAGCGTGATCTTCTTAAACGAATTTCACTGTATGTAATATTTGAAAATTTCAACTGTTTCTAATCTAAAGAAATTAAATTGGGTGAGAAAGGGTTAACAGTGTTGCAGGGCTGTGGACGCATTTGCGCACCGGTGCGTGTAAAAATTTACTTATTCTATAAGTGACTTTAGATAAGCACTAACCGGCCAGCTACTATTATCCAGTCGCCGAGAGCAATGTTGTAACTTCTCTTTCTCTTGCATGTGTCCTTTACAAGAGAGTGAAAGGTTACAACAGACCTATAAATAAAAATAAGCAATTAATTTGTGAGGGTCTAGCACGACCATACCGATAAAGGTTTTATCGATAATGTTGGTAACTTATCATCATTCCTGAGTACGACTGCAGATTGCCAACGAATAAATGTCAACTCCGATTTTGATTTTGTAGTTTGTGTGAAAGTGAACCATTCTTTTTTGCATTTTAGGCCAGTTTTCATACAGCTCACAGGGCGTGAGGATCAGCGTCCCCTCGCAGGAGCGGCAGCCGTCGGGGCTGGACGAGGACTCCAACGATGCGGAGGTCTCCAGCATTGACTTCTCGCAGCATCACTACCAGGTAAACAACCATTCATCCCGTAGATAATGGAAACAGGGGAGATGGGCCGTGAACCATTATAGTATGAGACCCGTACTACTGCAGTTCGCATCTATGCACAGCTGCGCTCTGCCTTTATTTCTACCTGCACACCAAACGCATCACTCCACTTTCGTTGCTCGACTAGTAGTCCTTTGTTTCTTTTATCTATGGTTAAAAAATAGTATTGATATAAAACTGGTTGAGTGGTTTCGATCCTCGGCTACGAATCTAGAGATTGGAATCCTGGCGTGCGCAAGTAAAATTTTTATTTGATTATTTTGTGTCATTTCCCAATTTGTTCTTTAAAAATAATGTATCCTATATTTGTAGCATATTCCAAAGTGGTAGATAGTGGTGAAAGACCACCATTCAGAGTCGAAACGTTGCTTGAAATGGCTTTAGCTGTATTGCTTCCCCACCTTCCTCTTTCCCATCTCATTCTCCTCCCCACTACCTTCAGTCTCACAATATCCCTCAATTGGGGATACTATAGTATCGCTGACTCCAGCAGCTAGTAGGACTAGAAGTTTTACTGTTCCTGACAGATCCCTAATAACTACCGATATTTTAAATTCCAGGTGAATATGAGAACGAAGAAGAAGCGCCCGTCGTCCAGCTCGATGACCCCCTCCAACGAGATCCTGAGGGAGCCCTCGCCCCTGGACAGCCGGGAGCGCCCCATGTCGTGGGAGGGGGAGCTCTCCGACTCAGAGATGATGGTGGACTCCTCGCAGGAGCGCCAGCACGACACCGGATACCCTCAGAGGTAAGCTTAAAGAGTTTGTTGACTGTAAATACATAAATCATCAGCGCTGTTAAATGTAAAAGTAACTGACTCGAAAGATTATAGTTGTGTTAGCAAATCTCCGCTTTATTTTTTATACAATTAAAGTAACAAACTGCCAAGACGGATGCCGAGGAAACCTTAACATCCAATATGTTACTCCTGAGAGAGTTCAAGTAAAAGAGAAAGAATATTCAATTTTTTGAATAACTAATTGAAGCCTGTATACCTCATAGTAATATTTAATCACTGACAAAGATAATATTAACAAATCTCAAATTAAATATGAAACATATTGTACAGAGCCCACAGATACTTTAATAGTACACAACTGCTGACCGTGTACAAATCGCAAGTGCACTCCACTGTAGAATTTGACAGCCACCTCTGGTCGGGAGCCCCAAAATATCTGAAAAAAACCCTTGACACTGCAGAAACCAATCTTTTTAGCACAGACGTCAGGTGGGAATGCTGTCCTTGTTCTACCGGTATTTTAATGGAAGATGTTCATAGGAACTAGCGTTATTGATCCCTTCGGCACCGGTGCGTATTCGGGAAACACGCCAAATGCACGCCCAACATTTGCACACGATTGACATTTGTCACATGAGAACCGGTCGCTTCTACGACTCGTTCTTGTGTTTAACAGCTCGGCTGTGGAATGATCTGCCGGGCTCTGTGTTTCCTCCCTCCCACAACAAGACCCGAGTTCACTCCTTCCTATCCTCTATCTTCCTGACCCTCCACGCAGAATCCCCAAAGATGATATAGGCCTCGAGGGAAATTATTTCTCGCAGAGCCTCCTGGCTGGAGTGTTACTGTAAAAAAATAAAAACAGAAAAAGTTATAGAAATTAAGAAGGTATCAGGCGCATCTGGGAATCCAAACCGGGACCTCTGTTTTACCGGTGTTACTTATTTAATTTATCACTAATTTGTTTATATACCTAATGAAATAATACCTTTCTGTTAAGTTTGGAACTGCTTCAACTTGAACACAATTAATTTACTATTTCACAAATGAATTCCTGAATTAAATAAAACACTAAGTGCCAAATATAATTAAAGTAAATATGTAGAAATGGTCCTTGTGACATCCATCGCCAATAGCCCAACTAAAGACTCGAGTGCCACAAAAATCATTTGTGAAAAATTACAATATTTTATGGAATAATCTAAATGAAAGAAATTTTTCATTTTAAACCACTTTATTTTATTTATATTAATGCATTATCGACCGGTTTCGGTTGAACTCAACTTTCATCAGGAACGTACACATATAAACTGTTCATTTTAATTATGAGGTATTATTTATTTGCAAATCGAATAAAGTTTATTTGAGTATTGTACAAACATATTTCAGGCTCAAAATCCCTTGAGAACGTGACCATTCCGAATCTTTCCATGGTGCGCTTTGGCGTTCATTGGAATAATGCGAGTGCGCGGTATAGTGCGTTGACGATCCACAGGTTATAGAGAAGGAGTCGTAATGATGAAGAGTACTTCAGTGTCCAGGCTGCTAAAATGTAATTTTTGGAAGGAGTTGCTGGAGTCACGGAAGGGGATCGAGTGAGAAGCGTAACAATCTCAACATTGGTCTGAATCGTTAGGTTAACACTTTTTTTTCTTTGAAAAGAAAGACAAGCATTCTCGGGATACGAATAATCTGACATTATTTGAAAAACTCCTACTGCTATCATTATAAGCGAAATATCTTGCTTGTGCAGTGATGGATAACTTAACTAGCAGAGGAATTGAACCCACAGTCCGTCTGAGTGGAAGCCAGACACATTTGTCAACTCAGCCACTAACCGGTCACTTGTTTTGTAATTTCAGCCCCCGCGATAGCGGAATCTGCGAGAGGGAGCAGGGCACCCTGGGCCCCTCCAGCCGCCAGAGCTCCGTCTCCTTCCAGAGCCTGCGGGATCAGGACGCCCTCAACCTCAAGTTCCACAGACCCACGCTGCAGCACCACCAACGGAGCCACAGCATGAACAGGGTGAGTCTGATGTTTTTGTAAATTTATTGACTGCATGTATTGAGAAGTCAAGTAGTGTTACAGCCAGAGGCGTGCACTCTATATACCCCACATAAGCACTGCCTACCAGTGGCGTGGAGTCCTTAAACGCTGAAAAGCTGTGCCTGCCTTATGAAAATGGACTACTATTTATGATGATATAAATACATGAAATTAAAAAAAGAAACACAATTGAATTAGAATATATATCTGTAAGCAAGTTTTACTGTCATTTCTCAACCTGGCCACAATCATCAACAGAAGATAATAATGAAAAAACGGCCGTTTGCAAGGCTACCAAAATACTCAATATTATGCAATTACAATCGAAAAGACTACGGCTTACTCTTGGTCACTAAGAAATGCATGCCACTGCTGCCTACTCCACCTTACTCGCATGAAAATATAATTAATTTCAAAATTTATAAATTTATTGAAAGAAAACTATCTACACTTTCGCAGTCCAAATATCCTAAAATACGCAGGAAGTTTCAGCCACGAATCGCAAAGGCGCGATCGCCCCACCGACCGCCCTACTATAACGTGTCAAAAGGCAGGAACTAAGTATGCAAAATAACGCACATGTCATATTCACATATTGATTGTATTCTACACAAGAAAGTGTACATATGTGCGCAAGGGAAGACTCGTTTGTGTTAGTGTTGAAAAGGGCCATGCCTTACCGTACAAATCACAATTGTAACAATCATTGGTTACAGCATATGCTTATTATAGCTTAATATAGTTAACTTTGCTGGCAGCCAAAGGAGGAACTAATTAACATGGTTAAAATGAAGTGTTTTTATTAATATAATTTTTTTAATTCAAACTCTATTTTTCCAGATGTCGGTCCTTGCCAGCGACCTGACGGACGTGCGTAGCCCTCCCTCCCCCCTGCCACCCCCCAAACCTGCCCCTCCCCCTCCCTCCGAGCAGGAGGAGCAGCGCTCCCCCACTCGGTTGGAACAGAGTATCAAGAACATCCCCGTCAACATCATCCCGCAGTCTCTATCCAACAAGATGGCAGCCGACGCACAGGCGTACGCGTGCAAGCGGGAGCAGCTCGTGCAGCACACTGTTTTACCCGGTCAGTAATACATAATCCTTGTACAGTTATGTGCTCCTGGTATTTTTTGTTCCATATTTTTTATTTTATTTTATTTTATTTGGGAAAACAAAAAAATCCAGTGAACTTTCCGCTATATAAATATATAAAATGTTGAAAATTTATAAATGATAAAATGAATAGTATTTTGTAATGGTTGTACAGTAGATCGAATTTCGCGGGCGATTACCGTCGCGGCCGGGCCTTCAAATTCAGACATTCAAAGTAAATTTGTAAAAATACAACGTATTCAAGTGTTAATAGAAAAAAATCGAGGCCGATTACCAGCATGATCTGCACGTCTGATTCAGAATTACGAATTAGGACGATGAATAGCTGTATAAATCGAATTTTTTCCTAGTTTTATTTCCACGGCCGGCCAACAGACTCAGATTTACCACATTCTATGGCATATTTTCGCTCAAATCGAATTTGTTTACAATTACGCGGACAAATTTTTATGCACCGGCCAAAATAAATTTTGAATTACGAATTAAAGATTTTTTTTAATTAAAAAATTGTTTATCCATTTAGTGTGAAAAATAATTCTGAGGATATTTTTTTGTCAAAAATTTGGAATTACGCCTTAACGGGGTTCTACTGTAGATTCTGCTAAATTGACTGAATGTAATTTTCCCTTTTCCAAATGATAGACTCTTGCTAACGTCCCACAATCTATATCCAATATTGCAGACGTAAAGCCAGAGCTGCCCCTCCTGGTGGACAAGTTGTTGGGCGGGTACTCGCTGCACAGCACCCCCAGCAACTCTCCGCTGCTGAACCGCCACCACAAGATCGTGTCCAACTCCAGCACGGATTCCGCCGTCCATTCTGCTTACACTCACAGGTACTATAAATATAATGTATAACCCACAGAGTTGAGAATATTTCAAGTCTCCTTTACAGAATCAATCTTCCCTTCAAGCATTCCATTGACATGCTCAGTGGGGCTCGATCGAAGCCAGAATTAAGTTAGCCTCTCAGAAGCTGGGCGTACTGTACAAGATACTGTAGATAGTTCACAACTGCTGATCCTGTACAAATCGCAGGTGCGCCCCGCTTTTGAATTTGGCATCTACCTCTGGTCAGGAGCCCTAAAATATCTGAAAAATCCTTGGCCTCTGCAAAAACAGGCGGTCCGTTTGATAGACTCCCCTATCTTCACAAACGGATTGTTATCTGTAGAGCGCGAATGTCGGGTGGGAATGTTGTCCTTGTTCTATTCATTGGCATTCATCCCTTTTAAAAAAAGAACATTAGTTTCCGCAAGCAGACACACCCACAACACACTTTTATCTGTTTATTGCTTCAGTGTATTTGATGGTCTCCATTCCATGGCATTTAGAATAGTGCTCCTAGATTGCATTATTGAAAAAGTGAACTCGTCTGTCTAGGAACATTACCGTTGTAAATGTCGAACTGTTAGTTGTGACTCCACTACTAAGCTGAAGGGTGATAAATAAATATGGAGACGAGAGATCGGCAGAAGTTTTTATTTAACGAAGGTGCAAGATTGTAAATAAAAGTCTAGATTTTATGGGGATTTACAATAACTAAGATAACGCCGTATATATAGCACAAATATTTTCCCCTCTACCACGGCTGATGAATTTGTTCTCTGTTGAACTCTACTGCTGCATCGGCGATTAGATTCTAGTTAATTAATCTCATCAACACCATAAACTGTTGTATAACGAATGATTCTTCTTGCAGCGTGTACAGCAGTCCGTCTGCAAGTCCCGGAGCCACGAGGCACGCCCCCTACACCCCCTCCTTATCCAGGAACAACAGCGACGCCTCGCACTCCTCATGCTACTCCTACAGCTCCGAGTTCAGCCCCACGCATTCCCCTGTGCAGGTAACCAATAACCAAACAAACACAATCACAATAGATCAACAAGAGTGGTGCATACTCTCAGTATCACCCTGGTGAAAGACCACCATTCAGAATCGAAACGTTGCTTGAAATTGCTTTAGCCGTGTTTGATGACCAGATCTGAATAGCCGGACACTTCATAACATTCCTCTCTCCCACTCTCCTCATTCTCACTACATAGGCCAATTAAGGATGCCATAGTCCCACTGGCTCCGGACAGTTGTGACTCTTGTGTGGTATTCACATGATAATAAAACTGCGATTACAACAACACTTGGTTATTACATACTAGGGATCTTAGTATAATGGATTTGGAGAGCCAGAAAGCTAAGCTCCTTTCTATACAATGGTAATAATCTATCTGGCTGACCTTCAGAGGTTCTCAGATATCGCTACTGTACTGTCTTGCCGACAGTGCCATCTATGTGAAACAATTGAAACTAAGATATTACACATTACACTATAAACAAAATATAATGAAAATTTAAATTATGCGTGCTTCAACGCTAATATAGATCTAAGTATTGTACAGTGGCGTGCGTTGCTCTAAGACCAAAGGTAGGCTGTATGTAGTTATTCATTGAATATTTGAAAATGTCTATTTTATTACCATCTTCCGCTGATTGTTATGGCCAATTGAATTGGGTTACTAGTACCTTACCAAATTCATTGGAAAAATGAATTTTAATAAGAAATTTATCGTATTTTTCTATTGTTAAATTTCTTTATTTGGTTTGTTTTTCTTAGGGTAGGCACAGATTTTCAGCCTTTGTGGACTGCATGCCACTGGTGTTATCTGACTAACATCTGTCCCGACGAAGGAATGGTTCTTCCAAAACCGTTAGAATAGTTTAAACAAAGTTAGGTTTTGTTTAATTGCATATTAATGAGGATTTGGTGTATTCCAGGGTCGCCATCTGCCTTCCCACGCGGCACTTTTCCGCTCGGAACACAGCGGGGTAGTGAGACAGGGAGGCGTGGAGGGACCCGACAGCGGCAGCCCTGACCACCAGGGTGTCAGCAGGCAGCAACTCATCAACAGGTGTGCATCTTATTTTTCTCTCCTATCGAAGGTTGGCTATCATCAGTGCAATCTTCACCTTCACAGCTAGAGCCCGGAACTGCACTCGTACCAAACACATTAAATTACGATGGGCCTACAGAATTATATTACTTTTATATTCTGCAACTTTTCAAATTATTATCAAGTGCATATACCATCACTCTTCAATTTTTTATGTTCAAACAATTACTCCACACAGGAGGTCCTGTGCTATTTTTTGGGAATGCTGTGTGAAGGGTCTTTTCGAGGAAAAGATGGAGTGAACCTGGGTTTTGAAGAGACCTATATTGTAGGAGGGAGGAAAGTCACAAATCTCAACCATGCACAAATGTTGGGCCCGCATTTGGCGTGTTTCCAGACTGTGCATCAGTGCGTAAGGGATCGATGACGCTAGTTCCTTAGAGTATCGTTCTTTGAAATACCGGTAAAACAAAAATAGCATTCCCACCTGATGTCTGTAATCCAAAGATTGCAATCTGTTTATTAAAATAAAGTCTGTGATCCGTTTGTTAAAATAAAGTCTGTGATCCAAAGATTGCAATCCGTTTGTTAAAATAAAGTCTGTCATCCAAAGATTGCAATCCGTTTGTTAAAATAAAGTCTGTCATCCAAAGATTGCAATCCGTTTGTTAAAATAAAGTCTGTGATTCAAAGATTGCAATCCGTTTGTTAAAATAAAGTCTGTGATTCAAAGATTGCAATCCGTTTGTTAAAATAAAATGTTACACGGGTTTTCTACAAAGTTATTCTTAACTGCCACATGTTTATCCCAACTACAGTATTTTGACATAATATGACCGTATTTAATTGTACATTTCAGCCCGTGCCCCATCTGCGGTGATAAAATCTCCGGTTTCCATTACGGCATCTTCTCGTGCGAGTCGTGCAAGGGCTTCTTCAAGCGCACTGTACAGAATCGCAAGAACTATGTGTGCCTGCGCGGTGCCAACTGCCCTGTGACCGTGGCCACACGCAAGAAGTGCCCCGCATGCCGCTTCGACAAGTGCCTGCACTGTGGCATGAAGCTCGAAGGTACCTACTGCCAACCGTTTACGTTTACCACCATTTGTTTTCATCTGTCTGCACCAGGAAATCCTCGATCTGCCCGAGGCTGTAAATCCTGAACTTTATGGATGAATTGAATGATATCTCGAAATTCTTGACGCAGATGGGTGATTGTTACTTGTTAAATGAAAATACTATCAACACTTTTATATATTTCTGATGATTAATACATTAATTTTTTAACGAGGCTCGAGAGATTCAATAAGTTAACATGGGCTGTTGTGTACTGAGAATTTCCTGAGAAAAGATGGATGCATTATGCAGTTGGTTTAACAGAAAAATAAACATCCATGTGACATGTTATTTGTTCTGAAAGTGTACAATAAACATTCAATTTGCTGTGATTTGAGAATATATTCTGATAAAACTAAAATTAGTTAAAAGAGAAAAACTAGGAACTCTTTTCAAATTTATGTAAAGGCGATGGTTTAACCGCCCGACCTTTGGGTTTTTATTCAAAAAGTAAGTAAAAAAACATCGTGTTTTTTCATTAGATTTCACAATAACAGTACGTGTGACTAGTGACGTAACTTGTATGGGAGAGATGAAAATACCCCAGCACATCCGTTAGCTTCGGCTGACCTCAAAATAATAAACGAGATGACGCAGGAACAGACTTGACGTATACAAATGTTTTATGGGTTTCGGGTATAGCTTTTTTGTAGCTGAACGTACAGGATACGGTTTGTTGCGTTCGGGCGATAATATAGAAGCCGTATCACGTACGTTCGTATAGGTAGGGCGGTTAACGCCGCTTTCGAGTAATTGTCGAACTTTAACTTGACAGCTAAAGGTGTTTCCGCCATTGTCCCTTTTCTTTGACATTATTGTTCTGTGTAAACTGAGTAAGAAAGAGTGACCTGCGTTTTATGCTTCCCACTAATTGAATTACTGCCAAGTATTTATGATTGTATTATAATAAATTATTGACTTTGCAGAAAAGGGTAGATTAGGTAGTCTAATTTTGGGTTTCAGCTATAATTTCAAGTAGGGTCGATATGTAAAACTGACGTAAAACCGGGGGCAAAAATTTGTAAAAATCGAATATTGAATGGAAAAAAAAATGGATATGAGAATGTATGGAATACATTGAAACTTATACTTTTTGAAAAACATGAAACTGGGATGACGTAAAACTGAAGTTTTACTCTATAAAAGTACAACCACATAAATTAAAATGATTAAAGCAAAGAATATTATAAGCCGGTCAGTGGCAGAGTTGGCATCGCGTTTTGATCTCACCCAGGCGTCGTGAGTTCAATTCTTCGGCTGGCTAAGTCCTCCATTACGAGACAAGCAACATCTTCTGCTTACTGTGATGGTAGTAGGAGATTTTCAAATATTGTCTGGTTATTCCTAACCAGGGAATATTTGTCAAAATGAAAAATACTAATAATTAAATGATAATCTTGCTATAAATACTAAACAACCTCTCTGTACATATTATAAATATTTATTATTTATCAAATCTATTCAAACATTGCCCAACTGCAAGATTTACGACCTCGGACGAGGTTAAGGATTGTGTTGCGGATCTCATTAAAAAACATCATATTTCTTTTTTCAGCGATCCGAGAAGACCGTACCAGAGGTGGCCGCTCCACCTACCAGTGCTCCTACAGTCTGAGCGGTGCAGCCTCCACCAGTTCGCTGCTGGGCGCGGGGCTTCCCTCGGGGCCCCTGCGCCACGCCACCAGCCTCACTTCAGTAAGTTAACGCCCACCAGTGGGAAACATAATAATTGAATCTGATTGAATTTGAGTGAAACTTGTTCACTGGAAAAAATATAAAACTTTCTTAAATTATTTATTTATATACAGTGAAACTCTCTTAAGAATTTTTTCAAGGGACCGGCTAAAAACAACTTATGTGGGATAAATTTCTGCCATTTTTCAAATTCAGTCTTCAAGGGACTATTTTTAAAATTCACTCTTGAAGGGGCCGAAAAACAAAAATTTAAGCCTGAAAACTTCTTAAGAGAGTTTCACTGTATACAAAATACCTTTCGACTGGATTCCAGACAGGCTAATAATGAAATTCATCAATTTCAGGTGAATGGACCGTCCAACCACCTGTCGTACAGATCACACCATGACCTGCACTCGGCGTCCATGGGCGGCCACATGCAGAAGTCAGAGCAGGGCCAGGGTCATATGATGCACCACGACCCCATGGGGGTGCCACAGCTGCTGCAGGTAAATATATTGTCACCCGTCTCTCTTTCACACATCGCAACTTACAGATTGCAATAAGCCTGAGAATATCATTTAATTTATCTAACATCTCATGAACTCTACCAAAACTTTGTTCAGGCTTTGACTTGAATGCTCTCGCAAATGTATATTTTTGTCATTGCTTCATTTGTGTATTTTATTTATAATGTATACAACAGACAGATGGGTTAACATAAAAAAAAATTACAAAGAAAAATGCAAATAATAAATACCAACCGTCCAATAACGGTATACAACATGTAAAAAATAAATTTGCAAATACAAACAAGAGAGAACATCGTTTCGGTCAAGTGAAGTTAACACGGTCTCCGTGGTTGAGTGGTTACGATCCTTGACTACGAATCCGGAGATCATGGGTTCAAATCCCGGCTTGCGCAAGTAAATTTTATTTAATTAAATTGTGTTATTTTACAATTTATTCATTTAAAATAATGTGTAGCATATTTGCGGCACGTTCCAGACTGGTAGATACTGTCAGTATCGCCCTGGTGAAAGACCACCATTCAGAATTGAAACGTTGCTTGAAATGGCTTTAGTCGTGTTTGATGACGAGATCTGAAAAGCCAGGTACTTCCCCACCTTCCTCTCCTCAATACCTTCAGCCTCACAACATACCCCAATTGGGGATGCCATAGTCTCACTAGCTCCGGATGGTTGGGAGCAATTGGGATTCATGTGTGGTAATCACATTAAAAAAAAAAAAAAACTGAAAACAAGAGATTCGTGAAATTTTATAGTTATATGGGGTCTAATGTCAAATATGTCCGGAATCCTGCCCCTATCACTAGAGTGGATGTTGTATAGTCGACACATTCACACAAGAGGTTAAGCGAAGGTTAAGTTGGTTCTTTGGAAAGGAATATGGAAAATATCTGAGTTTCTTGGATGGTAGTTGATATTAATTTTGATTGTCGACAAGAGGGAAGATTCTACATGGTTATTTATAATTGAAAAAATTATTTCATTTTTGTCATGATATTCATTTAATGTTTCTTATTTGAAATATTCTAGGCGTTTCTTATAGTCAGTAAGCAATGTGGACAATCCGGTTCTATAGGATAATACCTGACTTAAGGTAAGGACAGACTGGGCCCACGTACGCAACGCATGCGATCCTACGTTCCCAGGCCTACGTGCACACTTGTCCTACATACACAATGCAAAGTTAGGTAAAGACACGCCTTCCAACGCGTGTGATTGGTGTTTCTAGGTGGCACATCACTCTCAGTTGATTTGACGTTTCTTTTTAGGTTATGTGTTTCCCTTATTAGTTATTAGAAAACGCACGCATATCTACTGTTCAGCTTTGTCATTGTCATGTCTTGTCATTCTGAAAGCGATAAACATTTTATAAATAAAACTAGCAATAAATGCACAAGCAATTCTCAAATTAACCGCAATACAATCAACTTTTAAATCAATAAACGTCAAAAACATAACCACAGACATCAACTCAACTCTCATCGGTCCCATCCCCTCTACCTTTCACACGTCCCACGCCGATCTGGACGGTGCAGGTCGGCGTTGTATGGGGCGCGTGTGATTGCATTGCATATGACAAGTGTGATTCTATAGCAACTATTTTCATATATCTTTAAACTGTCAGTTGTCCAGATATCATTGCGTACGTGGGCACAGTCTGTCCTTACCTTTAGTCTCCTTTGTACTGTATGTATTATGTATGTGCGGTTCTTTTTCTGCAGCTCTTATTTTTCTCATTACGCATCGTGTATTTTGTGTAATTGGACAATGCTCCTTTTATAATATATCATCTGATTTGTCTTCCAGGAAATAATGGATGTGGAGCACCTCTGGCAGTACAACGAGAGCGAGCTGAGCCGCATCAGCAAGGGGCAGACTCCCTCGGGTAACGCCCTCCCCCTCTCCACCCCCCCCTCGCTGGACAACCCCCTGCTGCGTGGCGCCCGCCTGCCACCAGACAGCAGCCCTGACTTCCTGGCCAACCTGTGCAACATCGCCGACCACCGCCTCTACAAGATCGTCAAGTGGTGCAAGAGCCTGCCGCTATTCAAGAACATCTCTGTAAGTGACCAACCACCCAACCAAAAAACAAAAAAAAGTATTTTCTGCATCTTTTCTATTTCATATTTCATTTGAGATTTGTTCAATTTGTTCAGTTATTGAATGAATGAAGAGCATGGTTAATTGGTGAATTTCCAGGTGCATTTGTTTTGTAACTATATAACTATGCAACTATGCGTGTGGAATAGTTCTGTATGGCGGGGCGGGTACGTCTCAGAGGTAACAAATAATAAATGTAGTACTAATCCATATTGAGTAGTTGCCAGTCTCGTTTGTCGTTAGTCTGAACTGGCTATGAACACTTTTCTATTTCATATTTCATTTGAGATTTGTTCAATTTGTTCAGTTATTGAATGAATGAAGAGCATGGTTAATTGGTGAATTTCCAGGTGCATTTGTTTTGTAACTATATAACTATGCAACTATGCGTGTGGAATAGTTCTGTATGGCGGGGCGGGTACGTCTCAGAGGTAACAAATAATAAATGTAGTACTAATCCATATTGAGTAGTTGCCAGTCTCGTTTGTCGTTAGTCTGAACTGGCTATGAACACTTTTCTATTTCATATTTCATTTGAGATTTGTTCAATTTGTTCAGTTGTTATTGAATGAATGAAGAGCATGGTTAATTGGTAAATATCCAGCTGCATTTGTTTTGTAATTATGTAACTATGCAACTATGCGTGTGGAATAGTTCTGTATGGCGGGGCGGGTACGTCTCAGAGGTAACAAATAATAAATGTAGTACTAATCCATATTGAGTAGTTGCCAGTCTCGTTTGTCCTTAGTCCTGAACTGGCTATGAACACTTTTCAGTTACAGACTTTTCTTATTTAATTTCCAGATCGACGACCAGATCTGCCTGCTGATTAACAGCTGGTGCGAGCTGCTAATGCTGTCCTGCTGCTACCGGGGAGTCAGCACGCCCGGGGAGGTTCGGGTCAGTGGGGGCAGTCGAGGCATCACGCTGCAGCAGAGCAGCAAGTCAGTTACCGCACCTGATTCTAGTTCTAACTAACTAACCATCACGCTGTTTCACTGCAGGGGTAGGCAGAGAGGACGGACCGCCAGACAACTCGATCTTGGCACACACTTCATGCTTCATTCACTTTCATACAACGTCTCATACATTCTCTTCTGTTAGTCCGACTTCTGACATGGCCCGACTCAAGTATTTGATTCACTTGATCGTGCCATGTCTTCCTCCGACGTCCCCGGCTTCTTCTTCCATTCACATTTGCGTCATATATTCTCCTCTCTAGTTCTAAACTGTTCTATTATATAGTTTAGATAAAGGAATCAAAAGAGATGGGCCTTAAAACATTATTAGTGTGAAACCGCGCATACAACGTATGTCGCCAACATCGTTCGCGCATCCTCGATGATTTAGTAAACTGAGAATACAAGCTTCTAAGCGTCACAATTCATATTCATTTTACAACACACAAACACTGAGGTTATTGTACAACACCCTGGTGTTAAGTGTATTGAAGTCGAAATCTATCATTTGGACCCCACACGAACTAACTTACATTTTGTGCATTTAAAGAGTTCACAAGAAATTTTTAAGATTTTTATTTTTGCATCTTTACGTACTATACCCATACCTTGGCTATACCCATCTATCTATATTTTGGGTGTGACCAATTACCACTCCTTAGAGACACATAGAGATATTGCTCTACTAAAATATTTTTTTCTTTTATTTAACATATTTAACAGTCGAGGGTATCCACCACTTTCCCGAACCGTTTAAGGACCAGATGAGTCCCTCTATCGGTTTTCACGTCAAGAATCTACTTATTGATATAAAAAAAGTAGCTAATATTAAATGATTCTAAAAGCCCCCGACTGTCCCTACACGGAACAACATAGATTTATACATACCAAAACATTTACGTGTTCTCATCCAAAGTAGAAGACAGAGGTTACCGCACCATAAAAGTTCTAAAAATATGATTTTGATAAATCGTGACGCGCTCGTTGTCACTTAGGTTGACGACCAATGTCATATTAAGACCGGTGAGTGAGCACATAAAAAATGACGCCTGGCGAAGTTTTTTTGTTGTCTGAAAGGATCAACATTTCACGTTCGTTTAATTTGGCGGCAGGGGAGCGATTAATAAGGGATTACTGAAATAATTGACTAACGAACAGACGAAGTGCGATTTAAATAGACAAATTGAATATTATTGTTTTTTTTTCCCCCTTCAAACATAATAACTGTAGTTAATTCCTGTTCTTGAAGCTAGTGGAGATACAGCATATATAAATAGTAACGTACATTAGAAGAGGAATAGAACGGAAAAAATGAAAAAATTCCACTCGCATTCTCATGGCAGCCTACAATACGAGAACAGAATGCACAGCTTCTTGCTAGCCACAGGTAGTCCCAGTGAGATACAGCAAGCAGTAGCATATTTAACAATGAGATTCTGGCTCAAATAAAATTCATTGTACTCTATCACATTGGAGGACGTCATCACAACCTCCCGTACAGTCAGTCTAGCGAGCCGCACAAACTTATTTGTGAACTCACCCGAGGGGAGAGTTACGTACTTAATCAATCTGTTTGTTTATGTCCTATGCATTTACAGGTTTTTTTGGCATTGCATATACACTGCATAAACAGTATAATTATAATGAATTACATAAAAAATCTATAATGTTATAAATATTTGTACAAATTGAATAAATAAAATTGAAAAACTGAAAAATACTCTTGCAAATCTTATCTACGCACAGTGGCGCCCCACCTTTGTTTCTACCTTCATACTAAATGCTTAACTTTCATTGCATAGCGGCTTTGATAGTTCATGCAGTTTGAGGCAACGGAATTCAATAGGGAGTTGTGTCAGTGGCAGCTCGTGATTTTTAAGTGAGCTAGAGTGCTCTGATTGAAAAATACGACGTTATTGATGTTGTTGAAGCCGAAAATGATTTTAATTTTTCCCCCTACCATCTAAATTTTCATACAAAAAATTGAAATTTTGAAAAAAAATTAAAAATCATTTTCGGCTTCAACAACATCAATAACGTCATATTTTTCAATCTTAGCACTCTAGCTCACTCAAAAATCACGAGCCGCCACTGAGTTGTGTTATGAAATTACTCATAGATGGGCCAAAATTGTCGTACTTATTTGTATGGTACGCCAAATCTAGTAATGATATATCAATGGTTACAACCTAACAAAAATTAATTAATACACACGTTATATTATTTTCTAGATTTAAGAGTTTTCGTTCCTTTATTGCTTTATAATTTCCTCATATATTTTTATTTTGTTTACCTGTTAACTATACTCGTCAGTGGCATGCATCACTCTATGACCAAAGGTAGGCTGTGTGCAGTTTTTTCTAATTTATGAATTGTGCATTGCGTGTTTAAAAATGATTATTATTATCTTCCGTTGATTGTTATGGCCAACCGAATAAATGAGCGTACGAGTAATTTTTTCTTAGGGATGGCACAGCTTTTCAGCCTTTATGGACTGCACGCTAGTGGTGGGCGAAGCGGCTCGGTTTAGTGAGCCGGATCACTAAATCAGCTCTTTGTTGTGTACCGGTTTGGTTATCCGGCTCGTTTGAACGCCGGTTCGCGTCCCCCCGCACCATGCCCTCACCCTCGCTCCCTTGGCCCTCCTAAAGACGTCCTGAAGACGCTCTTAGACGATACTTTTTTCGTCCAGTTTTCATGTGGATTGTCTTTACAGAGAGCTGATTTAGTGATACGGCTCACTAAACCGAGCCGCTTCGCGCACCACTACTGCACGCCACTGATACGATGTAATATTTATATTTAAAATCACATTACGTACTTTGAAAAAATAAAACTTTATACCCAATTTATAATTCCTACTAAAAACCAAGTGACTTTAGAACGGGGTACCCCAGTAAGGAGACTTTTTTTTTTTGATATGCAATTTAAAATTTTTTCTTTAATGAAATAAATAAATACATAACGATTAACTAATCTGCTATCTATTCTTGCAGGATGGGCCTGACGCCGTGCATCGAGCGCATGCTGCACTTCACGGACCACCTGCGCAGGTTGAAGGTGGACCGCTATGAATACGTGGCAATGAAGGTCATAGTGCTGCTCACCTCAGGTACACATAATATAGGTACAGATAATGTAATACAAACGTACCACTAATTTCCGAACTCGGGTGTTTTGGTGTAATGTGAAAATAGAACCATATTGTAGATGTAATAGACCTTTGACGGCCAGCCTCCATGGTCGTGGGGTAATGTTCTCGACTACCAATCCAGATGTCTCGTGTTAGAAATCCTGCGTGGGCAAGTACTTTTTTTATTAAATTATGTTATTTCATTCTTAATTTATTTTTATTTATTTATTCTTTAATTTAAAAAACAAAAACCAAAAAATTAGCCACTCGACTCACTAGGACAGTCACAGTCCTGTGTTGAGATGAGCAGCTTTACAATATTAGTGAAATGATATATATATATATATTTTTAATAACACCAAAGTTATTCAGACTATAAACAACTATAAAATCTACAGTAAATCTTTAACTTGGGCCGTACATTTATAAATTACAACAATATAAATTTCATTAATAATAATTGGATGATTTTTATAGCGCCGTTTTTGTAAAAAATCACCTCAAGGGCGCTGTACAAATATTACTTCCTATTCTTATATTACGTCTATTCTACGAAAAAAATTTTTTTACATTTATTTTCTCTTTTTGGACAGGCTATCATTACACATTATTTATAGACCATATAAAGAGATGCAGTTAAATTATCAAAACTAAATACGGCTTGGTCTATGTTTTCATACATGTTAAATGGAAAAAAAGAAGCTGTAACTGTATTTATTCTTTACGATATATTGCAAGACGCTAATACGAATGATAGAGTGATTGTTTCCATTATATTCAAGAATGTATTTAAGCTAAGACAATGAATTATTATCCATATATTTTTAGGATAAATAACACAGAATACTCTTAAAAGGGGGGAGGACGGTAGCCGGGGGGACTGATCCATGGGGCCCTCAAATCTTCTTTCTAACCTAAATAACTATCATAAAGTATCTGTGTTCCAATCATAGGGTGACCATATTTGTGTTAACAAGTAATATATAAGTGTAAAACAATATACATATATACTATAAGTATATTTACTTGCGCCACATTACGGATTAGGGGCCTGATTCCGGTTCTTTTTAAGGATAAGACATTGTCCTTATCCTTAGGGTTAAAGACATTTTGCAACTGCGATTCATATTCCATGTCAATAATTGTCATTTTTGGTTTAATATCACAGTATTTTTATTTACGTATTTTCAAATATGCATATTGTCTAAAAGAGGTAAAGCTATTTTAATAATTTCGGCGACCTCATTGTCTTGTTCCTACTTATTTAGTTTGATCTTTCCCATGCTGTAGAT
This sequence comes from Halesus radiatus, assembly GCA_022606495.2. Classification (NCBI taxonomy): domain Eukaryota; kingdom Metazoa; phylum Arthropoda; class Insecta; order Trichoptera; family Limnephilidae; genus Halesus; species Halesus radiatus. The sequence goes on from JAHDVE020007799.1 coordinate 39,974, forward strand.
ACGTCGGAGCTGCGCGAGCCCGAGAAGGTGCGCGCCTCCCAGGAGAAGGCCCTGCAAGCGCTGCAGGCGTACACGCTGGCCCACTATCCGGACACGCCCGCCAAGTTTGGGGAGCTGCTGCTCAGGATACCAGAGCTGCAGAGGACCTGCCAGGTATGATATAACAATTAATAACCAATATATAAATAATACAATAACTCGATTCTAATATGGACTTTTTTTTCTGATTCCCTGCCCTCATTTAAAAGGCATTGTGTCTCAAATATAATCTGCTCAATGTGATCACACATCGCTTCACTACAGATCTCCACTTCTTCATTTATCTTGGGATATGAATGTCTTCAAATTGTTAACAATACGATACAGTAGAACCCTGTTTATTCTTTGCTGAGAAAAAGTCCTCAGACATTTTTTTCATACAAAATGTTTTTTAATTCGAAATTTGATAATTTGTAACTTGAAATTTTTTTTGGTCCGCTCACTAAAATTTGTCCATGTAATTTGAGAAAATTCAATTTTGCGCGTATTCAATATGTCATAGAGTTTCGTAAACATGTATCTGACAGGCCAGAAGTGTAGATAAAACACTGTAAAAATTCGATTTATCTAGTTATGCATCGTCCTAATTCGTATTACGATTTGATCGATTTAATGGGTTTCTTCTGTAAAGGTTTTTATCAATGATTAGTCAAATTTTGCTAACACATCTACAGTCGGCAATTATGTTTGCTTAAAATATGTGAACACCTCAGTGCAGCCTAACAAAACACTATAACATATAAACTATTTATAGTACCCATAATTCCTACCTTACACCCCACAATGTAAATACTATATAAAATTATTTGTATTATCCTTGCTTAATTTAACTGTTAACTGAATAGAAAAAATACTTTCTCAGGTCGGCAAAGAAATGCTCAACCCCTCCAACAAATCCAAGGACGGTGAGGCGCCCAGCTTCAACCTCCTCATGGAGCTGCTGCGAGGTGACCACTGACCATTCCCCATCGCTACATCACCTCATCACCACATCGCCCCATCAACCCTCACAGCCCACAGCGATGTGACTTCATCACTAGACGTCAAACTCATCATCCACATCATCGCTCACTCTCTGGAAGGATTGATTTATTTTAAAGTAAGATAAAGCCAATTCAGTGCTCACAGGAACTCGTCTTCATCGAAATTATCGCTGGACAGATTAATTTCATTAAAAGTAATTGTGACAAGATATGTGTCTTCATCACGATAAGTCACATATTGACATCATCGCACTCCCTGGAAGGCTAAATTTCATTAAAAGTAAGATAAAACCAATTCAGCTATCACAAAGTTGCGTCTTCACCACAAGATGTCGTTCATCGTTGAAATCTTCACTTGACAGATTGATTTAATTAAAAATAAAATATCAATTCTGACAAGATATGTGTATTCATCATACATGTTGACATCATTCCACTCCCTGGAAGGATAGATTTCATTTAAAGTAAGATAAAGCCATTTCAATTGTGATGTGTCTTCACCATGCACGATAAGTCGTCAACGATTGACATCATCACACTCCTCAGATGGATAGTTTCATTTAAAGTTAGACAAAGCCAATCCAATTGTTACAGTGATACGTCGTCATCGAAACATCACAATCATCACATCGCAGAAGATGCGATGAATGATTTCATCAGCGTTATTTCATCATAATCATTACATTGCTGCCAGTGGGATGATTTATTTCATTGTAGATTAAAAAAAAACTTCCAAAAATGATCCAATCATATTAGTTTATTTTCTACCGTCAGTATATATAAATTCTTCATCAGAAATTAACCACCATGTTTTATATAAAGAAAATTCTATTAAAAAGTATTTTTAAAGTTGCCAAAAACATATTCTCTCGGTTAACCTTTGGTAGGACTTTCAATATAGTAAATACTCGCAACAGTTTTGTTACTGATTTCAGTAATGTTAATTGGATCGTACCTATTTTTATGATTAAAATATAATATTTCTTGCCCTCTCCATAAAGTATTGGAGAAAAAATAATTCTCATCTTGCCTTAAAAACTCTACTGATGGCTTTTATTAAATTGATGATATTTCTATAGTAGATTTTCATTTTAAAAAATCAGCCAGTATTTATATAATCAGCCAGTATTTATATAATATATGTTTATATTGGTCATCATTTAAAGTTTCCCACAAATCGGCGCGAAATATTCCCAGCGATAGTGGATTATTCGCAAGCGAAAATCAGTATGTGGCGGCTTATGTGCACACACAAACCTGTGCGCAATTCCCTGGATTTTGCAACATTTTTTTCGCCATGGATTTCAGTTATTTTCGCATCGTAGTAAAAAGTGAAAAATTGTTTTTAATCTTTTTAAAAAAATTTATGTTACACCTCACAAGAGTCCCCGTCACAAGAGAACCGACTCAGCATACCTACATTGCGTTCGCGCATTAGATTCTTGTTGGAATTCTCCCATTTTATAAGATTTATCCCACAAAGATTCCAAAACATATGATAAAATGATAAGATATAGCTGGAAATCAAGAAGGAACTGAATGAAAGTGGTAGGTTTATTTATTTTAAAAAAATTATTAATAATAAAAATATAATTGAACTGTTTTTGGTACTATGGCAAAATAAAGCATAGTCGGGGGTGGCATAATAAAATTTATGGGTTAAAGTAACTTACAAACTTCACTCCAACTCCAACTGTTGCGCGGATAAAAAATTTCATCTGTTTTTTGTTCATTAAAATTGTGCAACATACATGTAGTGCTAAAAATAAAGCTGCCCCTTCTTCATCCGATGATGAATACATACAACAGTGAAAGATTCAAAATAAATTCAGATTTGGTAAGCTCGTAATTGTAGCAAATGCCAAATTTCTGCGCCGCAACCTCTCCGAATGTTACGCCCTGGTCAGTTGAAGCAAGCGAATTTCGTGGCCGCCGCGGCTGCGTATGTTTTGCGCCGATTTGTGGGAGTATTAATGCTAAAAACGATGATTAAAAACTGATAATAAATTGTTTTGATTGATGCCTGATAATCCATTGAGTGAAAAATGTTATTTGAAAAGCTGTTGATTGATATTGGCTATATTGATTGATAACTGTTATTAATAAAATTTAAAATTATCACGCCAATTGCTTGATTTATGATGAATCGTTGATTGAAATTTGATAAAACTATAATTTTACTAAACAGATATTTGTAATCTGATGAAATTATAATCAATACCTGTCAAATTGATTGATTTCTGTTAAACTATTGATCAATTACTGACGAATTGATTGATGTCTGGTAAACTGATGATAGATATCTGACAGATTGATTGATATCTGATAAACGGTTGATGGAAAACAAATGGTACCCTGAAAGATGATGTAACATTGTACCGGTGCTAAAGCGACTTGCAATTGCCATAATACTAAGATTACACCATATGATTATAGCGCGTACAGTTCAAGGTGTCTCGAATTGTAATTAAAAACAACTTCGGGTTGCGTAATAGACGATCCTACTCTGACGAAAAAAAAAATAGTTTTCAGCCTATTTTTTTACAACTTTTTTTAATGCCAATGTTTCGTCTGCCGTGCCGTGAAGTTGTGCGTCGATCGATAGACACCCTGTATTTATTAATAATAATAATTATTATTCCTCTTATAACTTTTGTACTGGATTTAAAGTAATGACATATTTTATATGACGCGTCTGGAAATCCGCGTCGCACAAAGACTGCCTTTTGTACGCTGTTATTAACGTCGCAATTATACTACACGTAAGCTAGGTTAGGTTCGATTGTAACGCTCGTAATATATTATCTTCACTATCCAGTGTTTTTGTATAATAATTATATTTTGTGACTTTTTACGAAATTTCGGTAAAGGTAGCTATAGATCTATAATATATGCGATATTAGGTTAGAATTATCATTAAAAAAAAAGCATTATAGTTATTGATTGTATTAAAACGTAAGAAATAATTAGATTTACTTTTTTGTTTTGTTTTTGTAACAGGTCTTTTTTTTTCTGCGCAAAAAATTATTTTATATCCGAAAATTTTCAAAGTATTACTATGTAATAATTAATGTCGATACATTCTTTGTTTATTTTTACAACGGCGGCAACTTTTTTTTTCCGCGCTCTGCTAACGGAAAATTTATTTCTTCAATTCCAGATATGTACCTAGTGACTATTAAAGCATTTCAAGTCATGTGTTTTGTATGCGCAAAATTTTGATAAATGTAATATTTTTGATATATCTATATAACGAGCACAATCGAAATTGAAACCGATTTTTTCTATAATATCTTAGGTTTTCGATAGATCAATCAGTTTGGGAGAGTAGATCCTGTTGTCGGATGGATTAAATTCTAATCTCACGGCGGGTACTAACTTTAACCCTTTTTACGACAAGTTATGCCCAGTGAAAAGGTTTTGTACTATAAATCATCTAGATTTTTATTTTTTATTTATTCATTAATTAAGGTATAAAAAAAAAAAATTCTCAGTGTGTTTTCCCCAATTTTATATGTTACATTTGTTGAATGATTTCTGATCTTGGATAATAGAAACACAGATATGGCTTGGAAGCTTGCAAACTGTCGTCGAGCTACGACCAAACTGCGCGGACTATTGAAGCAGCTACGCTTTTGGTGTATAGGTAGATGGACTGTTCATTTGCCTTGTTTCTAGTGATCTATGTCTCGGACATTTCAATTATTTTTTTAATGTTGAAAGAACAGAGATCAATCTCACATTTTACAAAGAGATCCCTAAGTTAATAGCGGACATTACACGTACGATTCGGACTCACGAACTCACTACACTTCGTTCCAATACATCCGCCAAAACTTACATGTAAAGACAGCGAACTGCAGTAGGTTTTTCTCAGCAATCGGCATATTATGCCATTAAACGTAAGCGTTTTAGCGCGCGCCGCGCATTTGTGACTGCTTACAGAAAATCAAAAACAAAGAATAGAAACTTAAAAATCAGTATTAGTTAAAAAAAAATTGTGAAACATTTAAGTAATTTACAATCTTCTGACACAATGATATTATTTTCATTGGTAAATATGGCCATAGCGATATTTATCTTATGATAACTATGGTCAAAACTGTAGCAAAACTTTTCAACTGTATGGCATATCTCGCATCAGGCCACACGTCGCTCCGATCTCTGAGAAATCCCTTTACACGTATACTTCCGTGCGGAGATCAGTCGATTAACGCATCGGCCCGCCCGCGGGAGTATGCTGAATCTTTTAATTCAAATGTATCAGCGGGCGTTTCGGCGGGTGCTCTGGAACGAAGATCGAGGAGCGCGGTCGGAAATGTACGTGTGGGAGACGCTAATTTGTGCAAAAATGTAAAACTGCTGTTTGTAAAACTCTTATTCTAAAATTATGTTTCGGCGAACGGATAATTCAACACGCGTATGAATCGGCACACCTTTAAAAAAAATAAAAAAGAAAAAAAGGGCTATCATGAAAATCTAATCTTACTTAACCTAATTAGTCATTTAATCATTGTAGAAAATAAAATTAACATAACCTAAATGAAACATGAAAACGGAAAAAAACAACAGAAAATAAAAAGATTTCAGTCACATCTGGGACTCCAACCCAGGTCCTCTGCCTATCCGGGGCAACCGCTTAACCAACTTAACTAATGAGACCAGTTTAATTTATGTCATCTTCATCGATATCATATCTCAAATTCAGAATTTGTCAATATTATTCTCCATTTTTTTTTTACCTCATATGTTTTCATGTTTTATTTTGGTTATGTTAATATTATTTTCTACAATGATTAAATATTAAAATAAGGTTTTTAAATCTCAATAAATATAAAATGAATAATTAAAAATTTAATTAATCATTATTTTATTTTTTTGTTATGAAAATAAAGAGATTAAGTTTTCAGGATAATTTTTTTTTTCTTCCTTATTTTAATGACTTAAATTGTGTACCGATACATGTGTTGAATTGTCATGGAACCTAATGTTTCTGACCCATTTAAAATGGGCTTTAAATTGTAACATTTCACGTTTCCAAGCAATTAATTAATCCCATATAAGAAGCCCAGTTTACAAATACTAAACGTAAAAGAAAAGAATATGTGGTTGTTTTTATTATTATTATTATTATTATTATTATTTGCTGTTCACGTATTTTATGGAAGTACGTGCCAATCGATTCCGGCCATCTAATTTATTTATTTTTACTTTGTACTTTGTATCTTAGTTGTATTTTATTAAAACTGTAGCACGAAATGAAATGTTAAATTGCGATGCCATGGGGTTACGGCCATAATGTAATATCGCACCCGTTGAGTAAATTAAATAATATTATCATGATTGTTTTTTTGCTGCGCTTCCTTCTTTTATAGCCGACGTTGCAGCGTCGCGTTGATTTGCGTGTTTTAACTTTCTCAACCCCCAAAAATACGCACTTTTTAGGTTGCTAACCCAAGAAATACTACAAATGATTCATCTGTTAGTTCTGTTAGGTTAATTACTGAAATGTATAAGAATTCAAATGACTATAATCCTCAATATATTTTTAATTCTATATGAAATGCTTTTTTGTGAGTATCGCACAAGAGTCCCAACTGCTCCCAACCGGCTGGAGCCAGTGAGACTATGGCATCCCCAATTGAGAAATGTTGTGAGGCTGAAGGTATAGGGGAGGAGAAGAGGAAGTTGGGAAATGCCCGGCTATTCAGATCTGGTCACCAAACACGGCTAAAAGCCATTTCAAGCAACGTTTCAATTCTGAATGGTCGTCTTTCACCACCTGTATAGAATTTACAGATATTGCTTAAGTTAGCAATCTGCAAAGTCATTTTTGAGTGCTGACCTAACTAAACATAAATATTATGCGGTAGATAAAATTTTCCATTAGCGATGAGTCGTTCATGAACGAGCCGTTAGTGTATGACTCCTGGTGAACCGTACCGTGGCTCAATTGAACTGCGACTCTTTTTGAAAAACCTTGGAACCACTTAAGAAAGATTGTTTATTTTTCTAAAAGGATAAACATATCTTAGATGTTTGATAGTATTCTTACGCATTTCTACTGTTTTAATAAGGTCCTAATTCTAATTTATTTATATAAAATCATCATATACGTGTCTAACTTCTAGAAGGCTAAATTATGTCCACGACCATGTGACTTGCTATTAATATTTGGCACCGTTATGCATTTTTTTGAGGGTTCACACATTCGTGTGTAGAGGTAAGAATAATTACCGCATTTACACGTATGTAGGCACTGTATAGTATGTGAATGGGGTCTGGCATCTGAACGTTTTGTACCTACAACTATACGCTGGGAGCCGTACGAGCTGGGAGTCGCATGAACTGGGGTATGAACTCGTGAGCTCGGAGTCGGCTTTTAATATGTGCCGGCTCTTAAATGAGCCATAGTTCAATTGAATTGTACGAAAATGTTGATATGGTTCCGTGACTCCCGCTCTTAACAAAATGAGTCATGACCCATCGCTACTTTCCACCAATCCTGTGTTTAGTGACCGATTCTGAATAGCCATCTACTTCTCAACCTCCTTCTTTTTCCTTCCCTTCCCTCAATTAATGCTATCACTGGGTTGCTATAATCCCACTGGTATCGGGGTTTAATTGGTTTTTAGAGTTATTTATTTATTTTACTGGTATTAAAATAAAGCGATATAGCTCCGGAATTAATACCCCATAATCAATTTATTTTTAACTTACTTTTTAACATTCAAATTCGAAACCCAATTTTACCTGTGGATCGCCAACGCGCACTATGGGGCCGATTCGGAATGGTCACGTTCCCAAGGGATTTCGAGCCTTAAATATTTTCGCACACTACTCAAATAAATTTTGTTCTCTTGGAAAATTAATAATATTATATTTAAAACTTTCTCGCTTCTCGTTTGATACACGCGCGCCGTGCCGACTGAAAAAATAAATAGTATCATATCATTGCGACAAATATTTCCAGTTTTCAAAGTCATATTACCGTACTTATTTACAGGAAAACATCGTATTATGTTGTTTTTTTTTTTATTGTAAAAGACACTTATTTAACTTTATGGAAAATATAGTAAAAATAAAAAATATTTTCTTCGTATTTCTATATCCTTTTTTTTGTATTAAATGAAAAATCATTTCTCTAAACATACAATTTTTATAAATGCATTATCTGGCGGTACCATTCACAAAAAAACACCATTTTGCAAATAATAAAAATAATTACCAAATTACTCTCAGCTAGCATGGCGCATGGCGCGGTAAACACGGAAAACGCTCCAGTTTCAAGAAGTTAATTTATTTCTTGAATATAATTTCCATATAATTATAAATTGAACGCTCAACTCATATCCTATTAATTTATTTGTTACGCTTTCCCAAAATTATAAGTTTCCAGAGTCGTAGATACTCTCAGTATCACCCTGGTGAAATACCACCATTCGGATTTGAAACATTCCCTGAAATTGCTTTAGCTGTGTCATTATTCAGATACTTCCCAACCTTTCTCTTCCCCAACCTACCCCGAGTGGGGATGCCATAGTCCCACTGGCTCTGGACAGTTTAGACTCCCGTGCGGTATTCACATAAAAGAAATAAGAAAAAATCAGTCACGTCAGAATTAATAGACTTGTCCTAAGTACGATTTCATCGGCCGGAGACAATGGTCACGCGATACTCATTTTGCCACCGCCTTAGTGATTTCGATTGTGGTAAGCAAATTACAAAACATTTATAAAAAGGGTCAAACTAAATACTCTAACAAAATATTAGGTTTTTGTAAAAAAGCGGAACTTTTTTGCTCAGTTACTGTTTTACTTAATTTGGCGGCACTCCTAGCTCGACTCCCGCTCCTTTATTTTGGTTTCTTCCCCTTGCATGTTAGGATATCTCTATGTATTATTTGCTCTTTGAAATGTACCCATATTTATTAACATTGTATGGCTTTGTTTCTTTCAATTCATAAAGTGCTTCAGGTCTCTCCATGTGTATTATTATTTTGACAAGTCTTTAAAAAATTTTCAAAAAATAATTCTTACAATGAAGTTTAGATATTTACAGAAAATTAACAAATAAAATTTTTGTTTTTCGTTGTTACTAGAGACTTGAAAAATTCGCATTATTTTTTGATAAAAGTGTGAAAATAGGGTTATTTTCAACAAAAGTGGTCTGTATTTTTTTGTTTTATTTTATGGCTATTCAAGCTTGTCAAAACCATTGTCTAAGAAATATTTAGAACATACAATATTACTTTCTTATTTTAAAATACAAAAATTCGGGATTATTTACCCGAATATTACAAAATTCGCGTTATCGCAGATGCGAAATTTTCAGGTCTCTAGTTCTTACATATTATTTGAATTTAATTCAAATTGCAATCTTTTTCTTTCGTACTATATTAATATATATCTTTTAATTATTTTTCTAAAAAAATATTTATTTTTTATGCAAAATGCAAAGAGTCTGCAAAATTCGCTTTCCATCTTTAAAGCTGGTTTTTTGTTTAAATGTGCAATAAGTCTGTCAAATTAATTACAAATGTAAATGGAATTTTGCATGCGGGTTTTTATTTTTTTTGTATAAAATAAACATGTATTTCATGTGCACAAAACATATTCACAATATTTTCTGTAATTGAATTTAAATTGGTGAATTTTGCTTGCAGGTTTTTATATTTGTGTAACATGAGTTGAATTGAATAACTCGGTATAAAAACTGTCCACCCAAAGTCTGATTACATCGATAAGTCTACAATATCACGCTACTCTCTTCAAATATGTCTACATTCGTATACAGTAATGTCTAATAAGATGCAAACGTGAATTAACTAACTGCGGTCTAATATTAATAGTGACTAACTAACTAACATTTTGTTTAGATCGTTTTACACACAGATAATGAACAACAAACCTCGTAAGGTATCCTGCGATATCGCCTGCCGCCACACGAACAAGCACAGACACTCCGTTTTTCGCAGGGGTAGGCAGCGAGGACGGACCGCCAAACAACTCGATCTTGGCATACACTTCTTGCTTCATTCGCATACATACATTCTCTTCTATTATTCCGACTTCTGACATGGCCCGACTCTAGTATTTGATTCACTCGATCATGTCTCTCGGGCATCCCCTGCTTCTTTCTCCATTCAAATTCGCATCATATATTCTCCTTACACTCCTTTCTTTGTTCATTCGCTCTACATGCCCAAACCATCTAGGCGTCCCTTTCTTAATCTTGCTCATGATGCTTACATCACAGCCTTGCATTCTTTACGAATCTCAATATTTTTCACACAATCATTCATGGTTTTACCACACATTCGCCTCAGAGATCTCATTTCTACGGCATTCAGTTTACTTTCATCCTATATTTCTCTGTAAAACTGAACTTTGATATTTTTGTTGTGAGCGAATGAATACAGCAGCGTCAAGATGACGTATCGCCACTTTCATTAATAATTGTCCCAGTAAATTGTAAATTAGGCTGCTCTCTGACGGTCCGGTGAGGAACAAACTTTTCACTCGCTACTGAAGACACTGCGCAGAAAAGTCCCACAATGGACTGCGTTACAAACCGTTGCCTTACTTTAGCAAACTTGACTTTTCTGCGCAGTGTCTCCAGTAGTCAGTGAAATGTTCGTTCCTCACCGGACCTTCAGAGAGCAGCCTTAGAGTTATCACTGATATCTACCATGGTTTTTTTCTTATTAGACATTACTCTATACAAATTGTATGAACTCACATTGAATAAATATCACATCTCAAATATAGAATATTCCATCACCTTTGATATAGAATTAACAGATTGGACTCCACTTTAATGAAAATACCACAAAATCACCCTGACATCATCATCATTCTACGTCATTTTGGATAGTATAATAACTTAAGAACGGGCACCGAAATAATGCGCTAGACGTCACTTTGCAGGTTGCGTCGCAGGCAATACAACAACTAATCTATCTGTAAATTGTATACGGTTAGTTAGGAAAATGTCTAACCTTTCCAATGACAAAAATCCTCAAACTGTAATATTTTATATTCTATGAAATACATACGAAAATGTCTGAAAATATGTGCAGTTTATCGGAAAAGGTATTTTCGAACATTTTATGTAATTTTCCCGATCCTATTTTATATAAAATTTAAAAGCTGACAGTCTAAGAACTTTTGTCATTCGAAATCTTATATATTTTTCACACAATCCGTATAGAATTTATAGATAAATCATTCATAGTATTTCTTACGTTGGCAAATTACAGTGTGTATTTCTTAGTGTCCCTCTAAGAAATTTTATAATTAATACATTATACATCTCTAGAGTTATGGAAGAAATTTTTTAATTTTCCTTTGGGAATGATAACCCAGTTTTGAAACCACCTTATGGCAATAATTATTATTTCTATTATATTTCCTATAAAGTAGCAAAAGCCTCAAATGATAAGCTCTGGTGTCGCAAAATTTATACAGCTTTTTATATCGACGATGCAACTATTTTAGTCATTGAACATAATAAATGTTAACAACTCTCAAAATGAAACATGAAACTGAAAAGACACAGAAAAGAAAAAGGTTACGGTAGAGCAGCTGCGACTCGAATCCGAGACTTTGCGTTCTAATCCACTGAGCTACAGCTACCGTAATCCGTCCCCGTCATTTATATCGGTATCATACTTCGATTTCTAAGAACACTATCTAAAGATTACAAATAAATTCAGGTAGAATCTTGTAGTCATAATAAAAAGGTAGCAGCCATAAATATATGGGAATTAATGATGATTTTAACAGTTATTAGAAATCGAAGTATGATACTGATAAAAATGAATGGGTGGATTGCAGTAGCTGTAGCTCAGTTGATTAGAGCGCAAGGTTCCGGAGAGATCATGAGGTCCTGGGTTCGAGTCCCAACTGCTACCGTTACCTTTTTCTTTTCAGTGTCTTTTCGGTTTCATTTTGAGAGTTGTTTATATTATCTTCAATGATTAAAAATATATTATAATGTGATTAATAAGCCTCAATAAATTATTCGAAAATTGGATTGTCAACAATTTTACGCTCGCAATGAAGAGCTATGGAACTTGGAAATGTCAATTTTACCATGATAAAAAAAATTACAATTCGCCATTTATTGTTTTTTCAATAAGAAAATAGAGCGTTGGAATTCTGTCGAAACCAGTTTTAAAGCTAGTTTCAATGTTAAAAATATGATGGTTAACTCAATTTTGAATTTCAGACAAAAATTCCAAATGTAATGATAATTTATTTGTTTATGAATAATATTTGTTTTTCATCAATGTGCAATCCCAAATTTAAATAAAATTCTGAAATTATTGTAAAAAAAAAAACATTATTTTTTAGTTATTTTTATTTTACTACGTAAATCCGTATTAATTTTTTGTATTTCTTTTCATCAGTTAAACTGAGGGTACTTGAAATTTATGTTTTTAAATTATGTAATAATATGTAATTCCTTGCTGTACTATATACTATGTAACTATCTCTACTGTTTTTGGAAATTTCTTACCCAACTTTAAAACTTCAAATGACATTGTTATATTTATCAGTAACTAGCTGAAGTACCCGGCTTTGCCGGGGATTACGAATGGTTGGGAGGAAAGTTTTGAGATCGTGATGTGTTACCCCTAACCCCCTACCCGGAAATATTCCTCTTATTGTGAACACCGAGTGCGCAACATTTCGTCAAGAAGTGCCAAAATTCTGGATTCTGTTTTTCGATAGTGACCTCCCTCTTGTTTTGAAGGTCAAGTGTGCAAAATTTCATCAAGCTCGGAATAAACTAGATTTGTATACATAACAAACACACATCACCCGCCGCCTGGTAAATTCTTCTTTATATAATAGATGTTCAAATAATTTTCCTTTTTTTCACGATGTTGAAAATGCTTAATTTTATTTTTCTTTAACAAAATTTATTTGGTTTCCTCTCATTTTCACTAGATGGCAGCACAACCAAACTAAATACATCTAAAATTTCATACAAAACATCAATAAGTCGTGATAAACAAAATTATTTTGCTAATTCTACTGTAGATTGTATTTCTATTAAAAGTGCTGAACCTCCATGGCAAAGTTGTTAGCAATCTAGACTAGGCCTGGATGATTCCATTTCGATTACAATATTACACAGAACTAGCTTCAATGAACCCTTCCGTACTGGTGCACAGTCGGGAAACGTGTCAAACGCCCATCCAACATTTGTGCACTGTTGACATTTGTCGCATGAGAATGTATCGCTTCTACTACTCGTTGTGTTTCGACAGCTCGGCTGAGGAATAATTTTCCAGCCTCTGTGTTTCATCCCTCCTATAACATGGTTCACTCCTTTCCTCAAAAATACCCTCCACGTGGCATCCCCAAAGATGTCGTAGAGAAATTATTTCTCTCACGACCTCCCATGATAATGTAACAAAAAAGAAAAAAAGACATATTTTTTGTTTTTCAAGATGGAGTTTTAATTTTTGAAAAATAGTTTCTCTGTTGTCATAATCATTAAATATGCAGTTTGAACTCTTGTGCGTCGGATACATAGATTATAGAAACAAAGGGAGATAAGGCATGGAACCGTGCCGACTGTCGCCGGGCTATGACCAAACTCCATGGACTATCAAAGCAGCTATGCTATGAAAGTTATGCGTTTGGTGTGTAGGTAGAAATAAAGTCAGGGCACCTGTGTGCGTAGTTGCGATTTACAGTAGTATGGGTGAACGATGTTGGTGACCCTTTAGTGCATGCGGTTTCATGTTGATAATGGTTCATAGCCCGTCCCCCTTGTTTCTATTATTTTTATCTATGGTTGGATTTGTTACCCTCTGCTTGTTAAAACATTTAGAAACTTTTCTTTTATTTTAATAACAATGTCATGTTGAATACAATTGTTACCTCTGTAAAATATCACTTGTTTACATATTTTTCGCATAACATCTCGTAGGCTCCTCCTTGAAAGCAATCATTCCACCAATGATCAGACTACATCATCGCTTAATATGATGCTATAATATGTATTGTTACATTGCTTCATTTGATTTATAGATGCTATTTTTTGTATTATTTTTGGTATTCGTTTATTGAATAAAGTCTACAGTTTGACACTGATAAATTCGCAGGTGGCCAGAACACGAAGGCCTCAAGCCAATGTAGCATCTACCACCACCGCATAAAGTTTAATGTTGCTTGAAGACAGAAACATTTCACAACAATGTTCCAAATTTTAAACCAGTTTGATAGAGAGGCATAGCTCTCTAAAAACCGAGTAAACAAATTGGGATCGCTTCTGAGTTGAGTTGTTCCAAGTAAAGCTTACATTTAGGGATTTATCTAGTGCTGCCATCCTAATACGGCGACACCACAAACTGCTAAGTTATTATTGTCAAGTTGTTTATTGATCTTTAGAATTCCATGATAGTTTGGGTTTCCTAGTTCAACAATGTAATATCTGTGAGGTGGCCCCGTGCAAAATGTCCCGAGAATTGTATTAATTAGTAATAATATTATTTTATGTTAAAAAGTGTCCAACACACTCTAAGCCCATCTGTATTTTGTTTTATATTTAACCAATTACTTAATTTTGTTATTAGTGACCTCTAATTATAAAGATGTGAAGAAAAATCATATTATTTTATATATATATTGAAGATTCTAAATATTATGATCACAAGTAATATCCAGTTAGATTTTTATATAATTATATTTCTAGAGATTTTTATACGATGAGAATTTTATACTTAAAGTGATGAAGAAAAGGAATAAAAATGTATGATTGACTTAACCGTGTTTTATTACTTTCATAAATACAAAAAATATACGTATATTAGAAACACTAGATCTCAGAGCCAAAAACATACAACAAGGAACCACAAACACAAGATTTGGACAAAAAAACTTCTTATACTATGGTACTAACTCTACAATAAAATCCCACTATCCTTTAAAAATCACAACAACGTGGATACGTTATTTATTTTTTTTTTTTTATATGAATACCTCACAAGAGTCCCAACTGCTCCCAACCGTCTGGAGCCAGTGAGACTATGACATTACCAATTGGGGAATGTTGTGAGGCTGAAGGTATTGGGGAGGGGAAGGAGAAGGGGAAGAGGAAGGTTGGGAATACCTGGCTATTCAGATCTGGTCACCAAACACGGCTAAAAGCCATTTCAAGCAACGTTTCAATTCTGAATGGTGGTCTTTCACCAGGGCGATACTGAGAGTATCTTCCACTCTGGAACGTGCGCAAATATACTATTATTTTTAAATGAATTAATTGTGAAACAACACAAATTAATTAAATAAAAATTACTTGCGCACGACGGGATTTGAACCCGCGACCATCGGATTCGTAGTCGAGAGCCTTACGTTACGTTACGTAGGGAGATCTGAAATATAAAATATATTAACACCAAATACAGACTAACACCGAAAGCACTCAACTGCACTTAAAACACCTCGCCTTATAATAATTTGTTTTTTCAGCAATAACATCAATTTAATTTCATATTTTGTAAATGAAATCCGCAGCACGGGAAATCTCAGTGAGGATATCATAATTTTTTTATTTGGTACGAAATTTTTTTTTTTTATTACACACATATACATCTTCCCCTTGTCCTCTCGGGTCAGGGATCCATCACATCGACAAGGCGCATCCAGGTGTCCCTGTCCTGCGGTACGTCAACGGCGTCCGTCCATAGTAAGCCCAGCCTCTGGAGTTGCTTGTTACAATGTATTATTTATTCACATTGTATTTTCTATATGAAATATAATTTATAAATGAAACCAGTCGAGCATAAACATCGGACTAGGAGTAAGGGTAAAAATGACCTTTCTCTTCCAAAGTGCAGCACGGCGATCTATCAACAAGTATTCTCATACCTCGGACTGAAAACATACAATAAAATCCCTTCACATCTGAAACTGTGTGGATTGTCAACCTTCGGTCCAAAAATAGCTAAATGACTAATAGATTTAACCAGAACAGATCCAAAAAAAATGTCATCTGGTAATTTATTACGGTTTTGGTTTCCTCTTTGATTTTATTTCTTTTCTCTCTTCATTTTTTACTCTTGGGTATTTCTTTCTAAATAATACAGAAAGCTATTGTTACAAAAAATTTAATTTATCTGAATCTGTTTTCCGCTGCAACCACGACAACCTCACTGTAAAATCACTGCAGTACGATTGGGTGTGGCACGACCGTGAATGGACATGTAAAACACAACACGACTCATACGAAGATTCGATTCTCTAGTTTGTTACGATGATAGAATCAGGACTCTGAACGTGATTCCGATATGAGGATGTTTCTGGAGTTATTGATCCTACCTTGGTTTTCATGAGAGCTGCAGATACTTGGAACCCGACCCTTGATGAGCATACAGGAAGCACTGCAGTACCTGGGTAGACCAAACACCATGCGGTAAGTGTTGTTATACTGCACCCGGCGCCTTCTCATGGTACTCTTCTAAAAATTTACCCATAGCTCGCATGTGTAGGATGCGGTACAGAACGCTAGAAAGAGCATCCTTTTCACCAATAGACTGCAAAGCCAAAATATTCTCCTAAGCACGTTAGAATTTACACTAAGGGCTCGCCTTTGCCTGTCCATCTTGTTATTCCTTAACTTGCTGGTGATATGTCCTAAGTATTTGATTACTTCTACAACTTTTATAGGCTTACCATTCAGCATTGCTGGAGGATCAAGACCAAAGTCTGATGGACCATCAGAGTGGTTTTTTTCAGGTTGCATTTATTTAACAACTAGCTGGGGTACCCGACTTCGCTCAGGACAACATTCGAGAGGGTTCTGGAATGTTCCACAATGATGTTCCTGATTCCCTATTGCCGAACGTTCCACAATATTGCAAAATGTTCTGGGATGTTCTTTCTTTTTTGGACTTTCTTTTATAATATATATTGATTATTTTTTTATTAGTTTCTATTTAAGTAAAGATTGTACATGAATGCAACTTAAGTAATAATTACAATAAATTATAATTATAAATCATATTATATAACTAACTACCTGAAGTACCCGGGGTTATGAATGGTTTGGAGTAAAGGTTTGAGGTTGTGTTGTGTTACCCATACCCCTACACCTACCGCTATAGCTACCCCTACCTCTCCGCCCACCCCTATCCCAACCCATAAACCTACTCCTACAGCTACTCCTACCTCCCCCCCTTACCCCTACTACTACAGCTACCCCTACCTCTATCTCAACCCCTACCCCTACTTCTACCCCTACCCTTAAACCTTCTGCGAACGACGTGGATCATTTTTTTTTAAATCGCGCATAAATCGATGCAATAGTTTTGTAAGTTTATAGCGGATACACCTATGAATATTGCATTTTAAGTATAATGCAAATAACTAAACTTTCTTTAGCCCCACAGCATTTCACTAATAAGAATGCTATAGTTCCACTGGATTTTTTGGAATTCGCATTATCATAGTAAATCCCTAATTAAATAAAAGATATTTTTTAACAATTCCCCTTCTTTAATTTCATATATATACACATAACGCATAAAGTTCTTATTTTACACAGAATGTCTTATGTTTATTTATATGTAAAAGACACCCACACATAATACAAAATTAAATAACATAACAACAATAAAAATTACATTAGACTTTATTATTACTGGATTTTTATGTAAACAAACTGCCAATTTTTTTTATGAAAACAAGTTTAGGACATAATTTCGGATCTAATTAAAAAAAAATTTAAAATGGTCAACCAGTTTTGATACAACCGTGCCTTCGTTACAATGTCATTCGTCCACCTTAAGCGTCTTCCAGACGATCGGGTGGCCCATTAGTGTGGCTGATGAAAAAAAATATATTAACCGAATTTTTATTTTTTATGACTCAGGGAGTCGTAAAAGGAGCATGTACATTAGATTTAGTATTACTGAACTCATTTAAGGCGATCCACCGGCGCTAAAATTCCAACGAAATCACGCGCTTCTTATGCAGGTGGCGACAAGGTTGAGATTACCGCTCAACATCGGCCGCATGCTTCGATTTACGCAAAAAGACCATAATCAAAATGTGTGTTTTATTCTATTCTGTAAAGCTCAGACATAATTATTAAAATGTTTTACTGTCATATTCTAAAAAACTTAATTTACCACAATGAACAATACAAAAATATCGGAAAAAGGGTTCGTAAGTAGGAGAATTTGCGCTTTAAGCATTTTTTTAATGTCTGATACTTTATTTTTTCTAGGCTTATAAAAAGACGCACCAAAAAAATTCCCGGTTAAACGAAAGTCCAAAGTGTGTTCTACTTGCAGTATTTAATTAAATCATCTATGATATTTCTAGGCCATCAAATTCTCAAACCGAAAACACATGATTTTGCATTACTTCCCATTGCATCGCCTTAACAAATCCATTACGGACGCACGTCTCAAATACCGTTTTAACTAGAATGAGCCCATTGTCATGTGAATGATTTTTTTTATACTGACTGCACTGATAAGTTTGCATGTTCTTACAGATCGACATGCTTATAGTTGGGGTTAGTTAAGACGTCCTTACACGATCATTTTTTCGACCAGTTTCCGTGTGGATTGTCTTTTTCTATGGAATTTCCTATAGATTTTTCCATAGAAAAAGACAAATCACGGGCAATCTAGACGAAAATAGATGTCATCTAAGGACGTCTTTTTAGTTCGTTAGTTCATCTCTTGGCCGCCCGCACAGATATTTGTATAGATCTGTACATTTATTTTTAACTTAATAATTAAGTACGAGTATATTACATAACAAAAACAATTCATAACGTATTAGTAGGGACCTGAAAAACTCACATTATTTTTATAGAAATTCGTCTTATTTTTGAGAAAAAACGGTGGTATTTTGCCACAAAAGTGGTGTTTACAATTTGTATTTTGTTTTTTTTATTATTAATTTAAAGTTTTTTTTGTTTAAATCTTAACAGTACGCGGAGTTTCGACATGAAATTAGCTGCGTTCCATTTTTCAACTGTTCAGGCTTGTCAAAACCACAAAGAAATATTTTCTTATTTTAAAAATACGAAAATTTACCGTTATTTAACCGAAAATTGCGAATTTCGTGTTATTCGCGTAAAAATTACGAATTTAAGTAAAAAATCGTATTATTCCAAACGCAAAATTTTCATGTCTCTACGTATTAGTTTACACTTACAACATGTTAGAATAAACTCATTCTCTCACATCAATGCAAATTTGTTGGTGCTTTGCAGTAACCAGTTAAGTGTCAAAATATCTACACTTTTTTTGAATAATGCGTTAAAACTTGCATGCCAAGGAAACGAAATGGCGTTCATTGGCGATTAGATTTACTTACAATGTCACATTAAAATATCATAGCCTTCGGTACAACCACATCGTCACTCATTTGATTACTACAAAACATTGTCCAAATTTACCACCATCCTTTAAAATCATAAAAGCTCTTGGGGAACTTGTCGCTTTCTGGAACCTTCCAAAAGTCGTCTCCGTCGGCCTTCTTCCAGAAATCATCGTCGTCTGTCGAGTCCCTCCTGGTTATGTCGGAGAAGAAAGACCCCTCAGCGCTGTTCTCATCCTCGGAGAAGGTCTCGAGGCCTCCGTAGCCCCCAGACCCCCTGCCGGAGCCCCCGCTGGAGCCGTCGTCTCCCCCGTCGCACTGGTACATGCGGTTCAGCTTGGTCGTGTCCTTTTCGCTGAGGCCGACGCGCTGGCCGATTGTTACAAAGTCGCCCTGGAACAAGTATCATTACAGTCTGACATTTAAAAGTAGACACATTTTAAGAGCGCTGCGATCGTTTAAAATGTTTTAAATGCAACACGAAGATGGCTCACAGGGAAAATTAAAGTAAGTTTAAAAAAGCACAATGGTCCAAGTGCGTAATGTTTTACTGTAACCAAACAGTATTCAGAAATTAGTATTACTTTCAGAAAGGAGATGATTCTACATCATATTCAAAAATAATTTTTTGTTATAACTTTTTTAATTGGCGTTTTTTATTTGTATTTCTGAAATTGTACGAAGGTTGTCCGTAAAATAAGTTTTCCTATTTTTTTTTTAAATAGGGAAATTAAAATTATTATTTATTTAATTCTGGATCGTAGCTTCGTCTTCCCCTCCACATCCCTATCCAGCCGAGCTCGCTGCGACGCTCAGCGTCGGTTTGGCAGCCGTAAATAATGGAGCTCCCGATCGCATCGCCCGCGAGGTGTGAAGTACGCTCCGTGATTCATTTTTTGTGTGCCAAAGGCTATTCGGCGACGAAAATTCATTCTCAACTGACAAAAGTGCATGGAGAAACGTTCATGAGTGTTCAAATGGTGCGCAAGTGGTGCAAATAATTCAAAGAAGGGCGCCAGCATTGCCGCTTCCACTTTCGCCTTTGGCACATAAAAAACGAATCACGGAGCATACTTCACACCTCGCGGGCGATGCGATCGGGAGCTCCATTTTTTACGGCTGCCAAACCGACACTGAGCGTCGCAGCGAGTTCGGCCGGATAGGGATGTGGAGGAGGTAGACCAAGCTACGATCCAGAATAAAAAAAAAAAAAATTCCCTATTTAAAAAAAAATAAGGAAACTTATTTTACGGACAACCCTCGTATGTATCGAAATAACCATGTATTAGATGTTGTATGTACCCCATATATATAAGAGGGCTACCCCCACCCCTGGCTGGGGTTTAGCAAGGTTGGTAGGTTTTATTATTGTAAACATTGATGTACATATACAGTATTTTTATACATCTCTTGAAGGACTTGAGCTTTAATATTTGCCTGTATGTCCTCGATTTTCTCGAAAATTGCTCTACCGGTTTCGCTGAAAATATCACAGTTTGTTCTTATTTGTGCCGGGAAGGTGTATAGAGTATAATATTTAATGAAATCCATTATGTACAACTGTTGCTATAACGTTTTAAAATTAGTATGAAAAACATTGAACCCGCCATGTTGTATTGAGGTTAGACCATAGATATACCACTCTGGTTAGCCACCGATTACACATTCAAAAGAACAAGGTTTGTTTGAGTAGAATATTTTCAAAAACGATAGCATAAATAGGTGTTAAAAATAAATGTTTGGAATGAAATAAAATTTTCAAATGAATGTTTCTCTGTTTAGAGATAGCAATAGTCGTCACAAGGCATTACTTTCGCTGTCAAATCAATTATGGCACCCAAACGATAAGCAAGAATTCACAACTTCGTAACTTTATTCCAAAAAAAAAAAAATAACCCGAGCAAGGTCGTGTGCACGTCAGCTTGTTTACAATAAAAATATTGTATTTCATATTCCGTATCCACCAACAAAAAATTCATCTCAATATCTAAAAACATTGCGTTCTAAAAGTGTTTTTTTAATATTTAAATTAATGCCATCTGCGAGCGCGTATCACGTTTCGGTTAGGCATAAAGTGACTTCCACAAAAGTGGGTGGCCCAATACTAAAAAAGCCATGGCGTCGAAAACTAGTGTGGCCGACGGAAAAAAAATATTAACCGAGTTTTTATTTTTTGACTTGGCAATAATGGCAATGCTCCTTGTCTCCGCTGAGCGTAGCGGTTTCGAAATTTGAAATTTCGCTTTGGAAATAACTTAACGATAAATAAATCTCGATTTCCGAAGCGAAATTTCAAATTTCAAGACCGCTTGGCTCAGCGGAGTCAACGAGTATTGGCAAGTCAAAAAATAAAAACTCGGTTAATATATTTTTTCCGTCGGCCACACTACTGGGCCACCCGACCGTCTGGAAGATACTTTTCAGTTATATTATATTGGGCCGCCCGCTCGTGTGGAAGCCACTTATTTAAGCTGCTCCCCTCCTCATAGCTTGGAAACTGGTAACTCCCCAGTATCTACATTATAATGAATGTCTTCCCGTTACTTCAGCAGAATTAGTTTAAAATAGAATAATAGACTAAGTATTAATGTTGGTTGACTCACATTCAGAGGTACGATGGTTTTCTTTCCGTTTTTAGAGAATGCGAAGGAGCTGTAGTGCAGGACGCTGTCGTAGTCGTAAGGAATCCCGAAGTCCGACGTAACGTGCGAGTTGTACTTCTTGAAGTTATTCTCCCGACCTGGAAACAACACAAATTTTCAGCGACCCAATACAATGCAATCATTGTAGTTTGTAACAAAATCAGGGGCGTCGCGTCCATGTGTGTGATTTGTGCGAAGCACCCGGGCGGTACATCTTAAGGGGGCGGCCGCAGGACACCCATCAGTTCCTCTGTCTAAAAAATATTAATAATTCGAATTATTTGTTTTTATTTATTTATTAATTTATTAACGCCCTGATGGGCTTTTACATATTTTAACATTTTAATGATTTTGTGTACAGAAAGAAAAAAAGGCTTTAAGTTAACAAAAAAAATAACAATATACATAGTTGGTTTATAAGTGCAACATATTTATGTTATGTATGTATGTATTTATAATAATGTATAAGTGCATGACACAAATAAGTTATAAAGGGAAAGGTTTTCAATTTGTAGATAATACTTTTTTTTAATAATAATAGTATTATAAATATGATATTTTAAAAAAATAAACTTAACTACATCTCAATTGAAGCAAGTGGTCTGAAACTTTTATACGCGATCGCGTTTAATATTTAAAAAAAAATACTTAAATCTGAACGTGCCGTCTTATCTCAAAATCGTAGCTAATCTGATTTTATTTAACTTAAATTGTCCCTTTACATAAATTAAACCGAATTATCAAAGACTCGACAGAATTCAGAACTAAACTTAAAGCTCATCTTTTCAGACAATCGTATCCATAAATTAAAGAAATTCCCCCGTAAATTGCTTAGCTAGGCTGGCCGGTTAGTACTTACCTAGTCATTAAATAGAAAAAGTTTAAAAAATCACGCATCGGTGCGCAAATGCGTCCACAGCCCGCAACACTGTAAATAACTAAATGTGTAAAAATAAATAAAAAATATTAATATCTATTAAAAGCTTCTTGCTCTTTTTAAGGTCATTTTATAAATATTTTTCAGTCCTAAAAATTATAAATATTTCACTAAATACCAACTCTTCTTGTTCCACCAATCTTCTAATAAATGTAACATCAATAGAAAAGGAGGATAAAATAGCAAGTGTAAAACTTTCATCTCTATACTTAAATTTTCTAATAAAACTGTGTTCATCTGAAGCGACCTGCCAGGTAAGTATGTTTTTCTGTATCTGTTTGTACATAATTAGATAAAGAATAGGAAGTAATATTTGTACAGCGCCCTTGAGGTGATTTGTCACATAAACGGCGCTATACAAATCATTCAATTATTATTATTATTAATTAAAATAGTATACCTAGACCCTCCACACAGCATCTCCAAAGATGACACAGGCCTTGAGGGATATTACTTCCGTCAGGGCGAAACGAGACGTAATACGCGCTCACAGATGATGCAATTTTAAATATTTTAGAAGAAAAGAAAACTCTTATAGAACGTAATGCTTTTAAATATTGAAATGAATTGTTTTTTGGCGGGTATACGGAATATGAAACGTAATAAATTGTTACTGTAGATTTATAGCTCAAGTCCTCCAAGAAACTTAAAAATACAATATGTTATTGTAACACTAACATATATAGTATTTATATAAGTTTCTTATCACATATTCCGTATGTGTAAACCCGCCAATAAACAATTCATCTCTATATTAAAAAGCATTGTTTTTTGTAAAATAAATTGAATTAGCGCCATCTTTCGACGGTCTCCGTGGTTGAGTGGTTACGATCCTTGACTACGAATCTGGAGGTCGCGGGTTCGAATCCCGACGTGCGCAAGTAAATTTTATTTGAATAAATTGTGTTATTTCACAATTTATTAATTTATTATTCGTGTTTGGTTACCAGATCTGAATAGCCAAGTTCTTCCTCCACCTTCTTTCTTCCCCATCTCATTCCCCTCCTCAGTATCCCAATCCGCATAGTCGGGAAATACGCCAAACGCGTGTCCAACATTTGCACACGGTTGACATTTGTCACATGAGAACGGGTCGCTTCTACGACTCGTTCTTGTGTTCAACAGCTCGGCTGTGGAATGATCTGCCGGCCTCTGTGTTTCCTCAATCCTACAACATCGGTCTCTTCAAGACCCAAGTTCACTCCTTCCTATCCTCTAAAAGACCCTCCACACAGCATCCCCAAAGATGATATAGGCCTGAGGGAAATTATTTCCCTCAGGGTTTCCTGTGTGGTGTCTTCATAAAAAAAAAGGTTTCCTTCAGCCTTACAACATACCCCAATCGGGGATGCCATAGTCTCACTGGCTCTAGACGGTTGGGAGCAGTTGGGACTCTTGTGTGGTATCACATACAAATAAATATAAATCCATTAGCACGTATTACGTTATGGATCTCCTTTATCGTCATAATTTTCTTATTTTTTAAATTGCTTGCATCCTTGGCACACTGTCCTGTCATAGGTAGGTACTTACTTCAAAATTTGTGTCGAAACTTCGTTGTAAACTGCTTGTAATTTTTTTACTGTCGGATTATAAAATTTTTATTACGAAATACATTAGGTAGGTAGTGCGGCCCCAACTTCAAGGCACGATCTCTTGAAGTCATATACCTCGTGAAGAACATTAAAAATATTTTCCCACGAACAATCCTTAGGACCAAATATTTTGCACTTTGTCAGTCCATTATCACATACGGCATACTTGCTCGGGGAAGTGCATCGAACAAAGCATTAGACCTATTAGAAAAAATACAAAACGCGACAATTAAACACATCCTTCAAGTACCGTTCTACACAGACTCTGGAGAAATTTTCAAAACACGTCTTCAAGACAATAAGGCAAGTATATACCAAATCTGTATTACTCACACCTCTTTCAACACAAACTTCATATTACAATGCAAACTCAACCGCAAAAAAACCAGATCCTCAACAAATAAAACCCTGAATATCCCGATAATACACACCTCACACAGACAAAAATACTTGAAGTATTACGCAATCAAACTTTATAATTGCTCTAAATATAATATCTAAAAATAATCTCAAAAATATGTCACAGCCTGGATCAAAAAATAAGGTATTCGTGTTATTCAAAACATGATAAAACCAAACCAAACATAACCCAATACATAAAATACTATGCTCACTTGATAGTCCCTTCTCTCTTTTTCTGTGCAATATACTTTAATATTATCAAACTTGGTCGAAAGTATCTGTAATTACATTTTTACTATTTTTAAATGATTTGCCAAAATAAAATCAAAACATAAATATGTTTCTTCAAATTCTATACATAATTTACATTTCTATACCAAAACCAAAATACTAAAACACAACCAATCAATACTTGTACCAGATTTAACACATCCACGTGAACACCTCAGCACAGGTTCTCCTAGTGAGGTGGTCACGACACATGTAACACTCCATTCACAGTATCACCTCTTCAAACCTACCTTACACTCCACATTATAAAACACCATACAAAGCACCTTTATTGTACTTTAAAAGAACATATTATATAAAATAGTACTGTATAATATATAGATAAAATAAAAATAAAATCTCCTTTCAAACCACCCAACGTATAATTGTCTCATAATTTAAAAAAAACGCATAATCCGTCCCCGAATTAGTTATCCTCTCCATCAGGCTTTGCTAATTAAAAAAGCCCAATTAAACATTCCAATTTTACCGGAAAATTGCAATTGATTAAAGTGTATTTTCGGACGCTTTCCGGAGAGATAAAGAATTTCTTTATACACATTACTATGAAGAACGGCAATGTCCTGATTTGATATGCTATGATCGCTATGGATTTCAGGCGTCGATTCGCAACTTCTTGGCAAATGATCCGGAAGAGAAGCATGGTGGAATTTACCAATTTTTCGAAAACTAATAGAAAAACGTGGTGTTTTTTTTTACAATTTCGCAATTTTTCTGTAATGATACGCAAAGAGAGTTTCACAGCTCATAAATTATTGCATCGAGAAGTGTTGAAATGGTTGAATGGAATAATTGATTCTGCAATAGAGCCTAGTATAATAGTGGTTAGTATGTTGAATCATTTCATTATTATTTAAAGTCTTATTTCTTTATGCGGGTTATTCATTACCAGTGTGGTGTGTCTATTTTATTTATTTATGGGAAAATTGACAACAAATCCACACACACACACACATATATATAATAAAAACAATAAATAATGTCAATTATAAATTTTCCACTGCTGATCATAAATATTGTGAGTAAAGTGTGACAATATACAGTTTCAATTCTGATAGCCTTACTGTCAGTCGGGGGAGGGGAGGGTGGATGGGAACATAGGAGTGGGATAAAGATATTTTCAAGAGCTGGTTTTATTCGGTTTCTAATTCTTATCATTTGTCTATACTTGACATTATTATTTTTAGTATTCTATATATTCCTGATGAAGAAAGCATCCCTTTCGAAACATGTAGATATCTGTGTATATTAATAAAGTGGTGAATACAAAGCACATTTAAAAAAAATCATTTATTAATAATGACGCCACAAAGTGAATACCAATCGTTCGAAAAAATTATAAATTATTATTATAAAATTGTTTCAAAATCTACTGAATTATCGTTATTTCGCATTTATTTAGGAACGGATGCAAAAAATAATATATATATACATAGTAATAATGCATGGAGCCGTTTTGCGAAAAATCACCTCAAGTGCGTTGTACAAATATTTTTCCAAGGCTCTATCCTATTTCTGAGCTTGGAAAATTTAATATAACTTAAGGCTAATAGATTGCATCCACTAGCTCAGCTCATCGGTCAATAGCATAAAACTGTATGTATCACCGATAAGCGTGATGCTCCGTAAAAAATAATTAAATTCAAGCTATAAATTGCCATAAATCAAAAATGCAACTCTGGCAACCTAGCGTAAATATTGTATGTTTTTCATCTATTTTCATTATTAATTGATATCCACTAAATACCTTAAAATGAATATCGTAATATTTACATAAGATAGTTGTCCGAGTACTAAGATGTTCACTAGAAGGTATTTAGCGAGTATAAATTGTTTAAATTCTTGCTGGGTTCCGTCAACGTTCTTTGACTAATAACAATGACAATTAAACCCTGTACTGAGAACTGGACTCTTTCATTTGAATGGTATGGAAGCCCCTTGTTTCTTTGGCCAGATATGAGGCGGAAGCCGATCTACGATCCGGAGAGACGGAGTCACTACTCTACCCTACAGAGCTAGTCGAGGAGAGCTGAGAGTCGGCCGTCTCAATGGTTGGCCTCCCGGTAACCATAACATTTCTTTTCTTATATGATCTCCCCCGTGAGGCACTTACACTGGCGCTCCAACATGCTAATCGTTACACTGGCGCCCCAGAGTGGGGTTTGTTCCCTAACCTGAAATCCCCACGTGAATGGTAGGGGGGCCCTTGCATTGGCGCTTCCGTCAGGGCCGTCACAATGTATAGACAAATAAAATAAGAACGAGTACCTATTTAAAAAAAATTCAATTACTGAAACGATTCCGGTAGAAACCATGTCATCTAGCCTGTAACCACAATATTTACTGACATTGTAAATGAAAAGTTACGTAAAATAATAATTAAGACTTTTATAAAATTATAAATATTATCAGGAAGTGGCGTGCATTGCTCCTAGAACAAGGGTAGGCTGTAGTTTTTTAGGTGTTGATTATCAATGTTCATCACACCATAACGTATGAATGATATGACGCTCAGGGCAAATTGCAACTAAAAATTAGAAATTTGCCAAGCAGAAACAATTTCTTACGATCATGTAATTTCTGGATTTTTTTTTTTGAAATATTGAAAAACAAAGGTGGGCATAGCTTTTCAGCCTCTATAGGCTGTACGCCACTGTCATCAGGGGTGTACCAGTCTCGAAGATGCATTGGTAAATAGTTAATTTAACATTAAGTGAGGGCTGAGCAATAATCATCTAAAGGCCGGTTGTATAACCATCCGTTCGTAACGTTTGATACCATTTTTTTAACTAATATTTGGTATACCGCCCGATTTCGCCGTTTTATAAACGTTTATCAGATTACCGGTCGTTTGACAACTGTCTGCTGTTTGACCGACGATAATTTATTTGAAAGCGTGCATTATTTTAATTAAAAAAACAACATATAATTTGAATCTGTTGATTCCTTATCGAGCAGTGAAAGTGATGACGATGGAATTAAAATTATTCAAGACAAAAAAACGGACGGATAACGGTTTGTTAACGAAACGGTTCGTTACGTAACAGAAATTTGATGGATAGTATATAAAACTGGCCCAAAGTAGTTTTACATTTCCCATTATATTAGAAACATTTAGAACTTAAGTTCTAAAAGAACTATTTGACTACAAAAGGTAAGATCGTCTAAATATTGAAATGGGCGACACGTCATTATAAAATTACAAAATGAAAAATACTCAACAGAGCTATAACCGGGATTCTACATACAAAGATGAAGGGGTCCTTTTGAATATCCATGGCCGCCTCGAATTAGTTGTTGTGGTGTGGAACAGCCTGTGCTGTAGTGCTGCCGAACGAAAACTGATATTCAATGATGGTATTTCAATTTTTTCCCAGATTTCGGATCAAGGGGGGGGGGGGGGTAGGTCTTGATTTACACGAACTGAAAACTTTTAACCGTAGTTTTAAAACAATTATATTATTATATGATTTTTTGTTTTCGGGGTTGAAAAAAACATTGTTCACGGTAGGTAGATACATAATATTTTACCAAAAAATGGATGATTTTTTAATATCTGTTACATAATTGTATTGCACTGTTTTAACTTGTTTTATGTAAAAGCCCTAAGGGCGTAAATAAATAAATATTATTATCGTATTTTTTGTGCAGTCAGTGTTGAAAATCGTAATAATATTATTTTTCATAACCATTAACATTGTCATAAAATATATGAAAAAGTTTTCATATATTCTTGTTTCTCTCCTTTCATCGTTCATTCGCTTAACATGCCCAAAGCATCTAAGCGTCCCTTTCTGAATCTTACTCATTACGCTTGAATTCTATACGAATCTCAATATTTTTCAAGGTAATTCACAAATGATAAGAGCGGTATTTTTAATTTTAGTCAATTTTTTTATAGTCGTTTTAAATTTTTAAATAGTCATATCTCCACATTACGATTCAGTGGCATAGCCACTGTCTTGCACGAACCCCTTTAATTACAGTAGCATTCTCTTGTGGTATGTTGTTTTCCTATCGATTTTTGGTTTACAAACTTAGTGTGCCCATAGGCCCCTACATGGCTTAAGACGGCCCTGGCGGTAGTGGTGTACATTGCCCTATGCCCAAAAATAGGCTGCGTGCATTCAGGTATGCAAATGGAGTAAACATCAACATTCGAAATATGGGTCATGTTTTGGCATCTTAAATGCATAAATGTCGACTACCCACCCCCCCCCCCTTCCCGATCCGATCCCTTTTATCACTGGAAGAAGAAAGTGCCGAATTTCATTTCGATCTCAAACAAAATGTGTTCAACACCGCAACCGGAGCAACTGGCCAATTCTGGATTACCGTGAAGTTTCAGTGGGGTGAAAGTAAGTGCTAGAAGATATCCACGAACCAAGGTAGGCCTATTCAATTTCCGTGGCATCCTCCTGTTTCTCTTCAGTCCTTCCTATCACATTTTTCGCATCTGGTTCTCCAGATTAACTTCGCCAACCCAGAATTGGGATTCTATCAGAGCTATCGAAAAGGGTCACATAAAAAATAGAAAAAGCAATGGTGTAACCTTTCATCGGTTTTACCATAATCAATATACGTAAATTGACCCTTTTATTGCATAAAAAATTCAAAGAGCATCTCAAGTCGGTACGCACCGCCGGTGAGAAATACTCACGGCGCGGCCAGCGGTGCGTTCCGTTCGTTTGCGGTCGGAAGGGTTCGGCTTACATCGACAGCCTCTTCACCCCCTTCGTATTTCAAGCGCGGGAACTACTTAATTAAACTGATTTTGCTAGGAAGGCTGACTCTCGTAGGTTTTCAACTTCGGGTATAAATTGCGCATTGAATATTTGAAAATGGCTATTTTACTATCATCTTCCATTGACTATTGTGGCCAAAATTATTATGTTATTTATCAAATTCATGGAAAAATACATTTGTTCACAAATTCTTTGTATTTATAATTACCTTTTAATTTATTTTTATGGTTCATTTTTCTTAGGGTAGGCACAGCTTTTCAGCCTTTGTGGACTGCACGCCACTGTGTGGCGGTCCGTTATCTCTGCGTAGCTCTGCGGAGAAATGGCGTGATGATTTTCGCTTCGTTAGCTAACTGATGCATCGATCCAATAGGGTCAACCTCCACTAAACACAAACCCGTTTCTGCGCAACTGTGTACAAACTTTACCCATTTGCCAATGCGAGCGTATCGAACGGGTTAAACAAACTAAATACCACGGAGTCTTAATTGATTCTAATTTACGATGGATTGACCACATAACTTACATCATTAATAAACTAAAACGAGTCGTGTACCTCATAATTAGCCTTCCTCGATGCAACACTAATTCTAAGCAAAACTCCTCCCTCCATCACACATTTTTAACACGCGCTACTCACAATTTGACATCTTTAACTCTGCAGCACACTCCATAAAGTCACACCGGCGATTTATTGAGCCTTTATAACTTCAGATACCTACTCACCTCATACTACCACCACTCTATTAACTTTCTTCTTATCTTGTACACTATTTTTCATGTTCTTTTATTAATATAAAATCACAAACATACATTTCAACCAGATCGACCCCTCCCCCCTTCCATTTCACATTACAAAACAATTTACATGTAACTTTTAACCCTTACCACTCCTTTGTCGGGTGCCAGCCGACATCACTATTTGTACGGTACAACTAAGTTGTCGGCTGGCGGCCGACAAGATAAGACGTGCGCGCGCGGTGTATTTCGCGCCCGAAACTTGACACGTGACGTTGTTCCTTATGATTATTCGATAAAAAACGTTTAAATTCACGTTTTAATAAGATTTTGACTGTTTTCCGTTTTTGTGTTAGTATAAAATAACCCTTTTGTAACTGCCTATCAATAAATTAATATTTTGACATTATTTAAATTAGAGTTGGCTGACAACAAATATAAAAAAAATAATGGAGTGGTAAGGGTTAAACGTATATTTCTTCTTTATTTTGTACAAAAAATGATTATACAAAATTATAAAAAAAAAAAATTAACCTGTAAATGGTCTAATTTATAATACTTAATTTTTTTTATTTAAATTGTTGGTCTCCTAAATAAACAAAAATAAAATAAAAACTATTCAAATATTTTCCCATCAACATACCTTTAATATAGACCATAGGTTTTCAACCTTATTTTTCCCACCGCCCACTTCGAGAATATTTTTTTTTCTAGAGCCCCCTCCCCCTATTTTTTTTACTTATCATCTGTCGCGAATCTGAAACAGCTATTGCCACGATTATATTTAAACGTGTAATTAGACTGTAATATAATATAGTCGCAAGATAGGATATTACTCCTATCCTATTTCTGAATTTAAAGAAGAATGTTTCAATGAGAACAATATAATAGCTTAATTAGTACAAGCATTTTTTTTGCTAATTTTTATTAACAGACTTGTATTAACTTCACCTGTATTTATATATGAGATTTTTCACGTGAAATCGGAAATTTTAAAATGTTTAATTCAAATAAAAAAATAAAATATTTCATATCATCCAATTTAATGTAGATCTGAATATAATGGAATCTTTCAGTTCTATTTTCATCCACTTCCCGAGCTACCGAAATATGTGAATTTTCGCGCACGTGATAAAAATTATTACAATTCTAATATTAAAGTTTATTTTTCTTTATTGGTTCTGATTAGTGTGTTTTTTCTCTCTTTTTTAGACTATATTTTTTTTTACCTGCCCACGCACTAACTGTGCCATCTCAACGCCCCCTAATGTTATCTGGGTCTTCTACTGCCTCCCTGAAAGTCTCAAACGCCCACAAGTGAACGTTATCACCCACGTTGAGAACCTATGATATAGACCAGTGGTCCCCAACCCCCAAGGCCCGGTACCGGTCCGTGGATAAAATGGTATCGGGCCGTCCAAGGGTCTGCTTAAAAATTTGTCAACAAACCAGGCGAATCTAGCATGCATGCGAAAGAAGAATATCAACTGCTGAATATTACAAAGACGGCAGCCTTAAAACTACGTTCGAGACAACAACTCTGCCGGTGCTCTGGATTAAAGTCATGGCGGAATATCCTGAGAATGCCACCACAGCACTTAAATCCCTATTGCCATTTCCGACATCCTATCTGTACAAAGCAGGGTTTTCTGCAGTGAAAGCAACCAAATTAAAACAACGGAATAAACTGGACATAAGCAACACACTTCGGGTGTCATTATCTCCTATTTTTCCCAGATGAACCCATTTCGTTGCAAAGAAACAAGCTCAGGGTTCTCATTGATTTAGCGTTCTAGTTAAAATGTAAAATCTCTTTATATTAATTTTTCGGAGCTACTGTATTTTATTGTGAAAGCAAAATATTCACACTCAATATACCCCCCCCCCTCAGAGGGCCGCGGTAAAATTATAAAACGTTGACCGGTCCGCGGCGACAATAAGGTTGGGGACCACTGATATAGACCATATATTTTGCACTTTATCAGTTCATTACTTACACCCTTGATGTGATTTTTCACAAAAACGGCGCTATACAAATCATCCGATTATTATTATTATTATCACATATAGAATATCACGTATAGAAGCAAAACTGCTAATTTACATTTTTTTTTAAATTTAGTTTCCTATTTATTATAAACCTATATTGCAAGCCCCATAGACGACACACAACGTTTGAAAGCAGAAACTGTACTGTATAATGCATATACAAATAAATAAATCCATATTATGTAATCTACCATTGCTCCGTTCTGTTTAATTCCATTCGAATCTAAGCATACCAAAGTACACCAAAAATGTCAGCTTGTTTGACATTGAATTGTCGAGACCAATCGATATTTTCTTGAATTGATATCGTTGAAATAAAATCAATGAATCTATCGCTCTGGTAAACTAGCCGTGTCTAACTAAATTACGAATCAGCGCTTTCGCTCACACTATGCTTTTAACGAGTCTTGGCGCAATAATCTTATCTATAAATCTGATAATCTTTTTTTTTTCAAAGCAGCAGAATCACTCAAATGGATGAGCTTTTGCGATTAAGGCATAAATAAGCCACTTGCATAACATTAAAAAAAAGGTTCATGCAAACATTTTGTATTATTTTTTTATCGTATTTTTTACCATGGCGATTTTATTAAAATTGTAATCCGGAAAAGGAACCATTTTTTTAAACCGAAAAGATCGGACATAATTTATAGATGCTAAAAATATTAAAAATAAAAAAAATCATTTAAAAAAAAACCACACGAATTCTCCTCTGGCATATCAAAAATATTACATCTCACAAAATTATCATTTCGTTTATCCATCTTATTGATCATTATAATGTTCAAGGTCATTAGACAATACTGTTTTACCAAATCAAAATATTTTACAATAAAGTCATCTTATTATTCATTAGAAAAATACTAGCTACCCAATGTATAATAGAAAAATCACTACGACGTTTTAAATTAACAAGGAAGGTAAACATGAAAAAATAGGAAGGTTTATTAAAGTATGAAACACATTTAAAACAAGTTAGAAGTATCACATAAAATATATCAAAAACAAGGACGGTTTTTATAAGGTTTATGTAGAATTTTGGACATTCGATCATTCTTGTACAAACATACCTTAATCTTGTTTGATGTTTGATTTTATTATCCAACTTCTCAGATTTACTTTTACTTCTGTCACGTGATGTAACATCTGTCAAAATTCAAATACGGAGCGCGGAGCGGACTATGTATTTATTGTCATGGATTCATTTAACTACTTAAGGGTCTGAGATCAAAAAAAAAACTCACACGAAAATCTAATCTAACCTTACCTAATTAATAATTAACTTTTTATTTATTTATTTTTTATAAAAAAATAGTTTGATTGGGTTGGGTTGGATTAGGTTGGATTAGGTTTTTTAAAATATGTGCCGCTTCATACACGTGTTGAATTGTCATGGAACCCTAAACTACATGCAAGTGGCCTAAAGGAAAGGAAATGAGAGGGAGGGAGGGGGGGAAGTAGTTTTAGTTAAGTTAACTCACCCTGCAGGATGTTGTCCCACTCGATCTTGACGAAGTCGTCGCGCTTGGTGCTGCTCTGCATGTGGAAGAAGCCAAGCGAGTGCAGCATCTCGTGCACGATGGTGCCGTGACTCATGCAGCCCAGCCCAACGGGGTGCGGGGTCAGGTTCAGTATCTGCGCTTTGCCCTGATAGCCCACGTTGGAGTAGCACCCTCGCCGCTTGCCCTGGACAAACAAGCATTGAAGTATACAGATGGAGTAATCATCAGCGTTCAAAACATGGACAACAACATGCGGCCAATTGGCATTTTAAACACGTCCAGTTCAATAGAATTCTTGTTTCACCTATAAACAAAGGTTCCAGGCTAATGTAGCATTTACCAAGAGGGAATAGAGTTCAATGAAGACGGAAATATTTCACAATCACATTCTGAATTGTAAACAAACTTGAAAAATCGTCCAGGAATCACGGTCATCCAAGACCATCTCTAAATACTAAAAACCAACTGAATTTGAATTGCTTGTATTGTGGGCCGTTAAGAGGAACGTCTGCGTTGCCTGTTTCATACATAACTTAATTTTTGGATTTGAGGCTAAAATACCCATCAAAACTAAATCACACATTTTTTTAAAATTAATGGTTTAGTAAATATCTAATACATATGAAAAGTATTTTATTTATTTTTATTTTAAATTATGAAGGTATATATTTTTCACCATGTCGGAAGTTAGTTCTATTGCGTATGATCGTAATGTATCAAATGACTGCGGCACTACGGACGACGAGACCTTTGTTCTCATAAATATGCCATGAAAAAAATCAAATTTCATAATTTTAGAGTCAAATTAGAAAATTATTTGCGGGTTGATCGTATTTATTTTAAAAAAATATCATATTTTCTATGTAAATATGATTACATAAATAAAAATATAAAAAGAAAACATTAAAAAAAAACGTTTTTTCTGGTCGATATTTTAAATTATAATTATACGGCAAATTGGTCGTTTTAAATTTAATTTAAGGTCCACTATAATGCTTACTTAAATTTTTTAAATTTATATTTCCTTATCTTTTTTAAAGTAGATGGGGTAGAACTTTTTTTAAATCACCGTTAGCCCCCAAATAATTGTTAAAGGTGCCTCTACAAGCGTGAAAAATAAATTCCTTTAATGGCCTTTATTTCATAATTTGAAACAAACAAAAATAAATTACTTCTAATCCGTACTAGATATTTACTATACTTTTGATGAAAAAAAAGATCATTAGGTATAGGTGAGTATTTTGGCCTCAAATCCAAAATTAAGTTTTGTATGAAACAGGCCGCGCAGCCGTTCCTCTTAAGGCATTTCGATTCTGGATGAATGGTAGTATTTCAGGGTAACCGAATAAAACAAAACAGAACATGATTTATCCGGTTAACCAGTTAAGTTTTTTATAAGAATGTGTTAGTTATTTCTTCTAAGAGAATATATAATACAAAATTAAAGAAACGTAAAAATTTACCCTTAATTTGTGAGGTGACCAAACAAAAGATTTATAGTCTAATTGGCTACGAACTAATGAGTCAAAACTTTTTTTTTAATATATATTTTGAATCATTTAAGATAATTTAACAACTCCAACCAAATCGAAACATGAAACCGAAAAGACACAGAAAAGAAAAAGGTAATGGTAGCAGCTGCCATTCGAACCCTGGACTTCATGGTCTATCCGGGACCTGCGCTCTATGCCAACTGAGCTACGGCTACCCTAATCCATCCCGTCATTTTTATCGGTATCATACTTCGTTTTTTTATATGAATACCACACAAGAGTCCCAACTGCTCCCAACCGTCTGGATCCAGTGAGACTAAGGCATTCCCAATTGGGAAATTTTGTGAGGCTGAAGGTATTGGGGGAGGGAAGGAGAAGGGGAAGAGGGAGGTGGGAAAAATACCTGACTATTCAGATCTGGTCACCAAACACGGTTAAAAGCCATTTCAAGCAACGTTTCAATTCTGAATGGTGGTCTTTCACCAGGGCAATACTGAGAGTATCTTCCACTCTGGAACGTGCGCAAATATACTATATATTATTTTAAAATTAATTCATTGTGAAACAGCACAAATTAATTAAATAAAATCTACTAGCGCACGCCGGGATTCGAACCCGCGACCTTCGGATTCGTAGTCGAGAGCCTTACCCCTCGATCATGGAGGCCGTCGACTTCTAAGAACTGTCAATATCATCCTCAATTAATTACCACATATTTTTTGGCTGCTATCTTTTTATAACCCCAAGATTCTGTCCTAATTTATTTGTAATCGTTAGATAGTATCTCGGATATGTCTATCCGATTTTTATTTATAAGGGACATCTGTTGACTTTTTCTACAAGTCTAGGATTAATATATAGACAATATCTCTAATTGAATATTGTCTATGGCACAATTGAATAATATTAAAGATTTGTTTCGACAGAAAATTATTGATTTAAATTTATTAATATTTAGAATTAGATTGTTAGTTTTGTGCCATTTAACACAATTAATTAAAATTTTATTGTTTTTTTTTTTTTTACAGTAACTCCACACAGGAGACCAAGGAGGAAATAATTTCCCTCAAGGCCTATATCATCTTTGGGGATGCTGTGTGGAGGATCTTTTAGAGGATAGGAAGGAGTGAACTTGGGTCTTGAAGAGACCCATGTTATAGGATGGAGGAAACACAGAGGCCGGCAGATCATTCCACAGCCGAGCTGTTGAACACAAGAACGAGTCGTAGAAGCGACCCGTTCTCATGTGACAAATGTCAACCGTGTGCAAATGTTGGGCGCGCGTTTGGCGTGTTTCCCGACTATGCACCGGTGCCGGAGGGATCAATGACGCTAGTTCCTCGGAGCATCTTCCATTAAAATACCGGTAGAACAAGGACAGCATTCCCACCCGACGTCTGTGCTCCAAAGATTGCAACCCATTTGTTAAGATAGGCGAATCTATCAAACGGACCGCCCGTTTCTGCACAGAGTCAAGGTCAATTGTAGCTGTTAACAATCATTAATATGTGTAATTGTCTATGAGTAGGGTAGTAAATTAGTCTATGTTAAAATCCTTACTTGAATGAGGACGTATGCCTCATCATCGTCAGTCTTCTCCTTGAACTTGAGACAAGAAGATCTCTCCAGATCTGCCATGCCCTCCAAAATGGCGTCTTGCTGCTCGCCACCTGGAAGGTGCGAACAATACATCATTCGTACTTCTTTAAAGTCGGGAGACATATCATATGAAGCACTTAGTATGATAGTTCCTACTATAGTTCTCCAGAATTGTAAACTCAATGAAGTCCTGCGAGTTTGAACTTGTTGTTCATCAA
The DNA here is from genome assembly GCA_022606495.2 of Halesus radiatus. NCBI lineage: Eukaryota > Metazoa > Arthropoda > Insecta > Trichoptera > Limnephilidae > Halesus > Halesus radiatus. The sequence goes on from JAHDVE020007799.1 coordinate 77,563, forward strand.
CCCATTCCTGACCATTGGGTTTACAATGGAGTAACTACGTGCAACCAATTGGCACCATAGAGATAACACGGGCTTCAGTCGATTGCAAGCGCTTGCCGGGTGTGGATCTCCAATGGTAACTGCAAAATGTACAAGACTGGACATAAAGTTCTAGTTGAGATAAAAAGCAATGGTGTAACCATTCATCGGTTTTACCGTAATCAATATTTGTGTATATTGGCTTTTTTAATGTAAAAAAACCCAAGGAACAAATGAAGTTGGCACGTCGGTAACTCAAATGCTGCGGGTCGCGGCGGCCGGCGGCCAGCCTTGCGGCGGGGCGACTCCATTCGTTGAGTTGAAAGCCGCTTCACCCCTTCCTTACTCTACGCGCGGGAACAATATTTTACACCTTTTTTGCAAGAGACATAGATTTTATACAAATATATGTACGTCAATGGCTATGCTGCTTGTCTCTTAATTCTAGATGGAAATTTACTAGATAACTCACTGAAGTCCTGCTTGTTGATGGCGTAGACCAGCGTCTTGCCCGGCCAGCGCTTGGAAACGTCGTTCAGCCCGTTCCTGGCCAGTCCGGGCTGGGCCGTCTCCTGCAGCAGGACGCTCTGTTGCTGGTCGCTCAGGATGATGTCTCCCTCAAACTTGCCGCTCAGTTCCCAGGTGTTCTGGCCAGCGTCATGGAGTTCGTCGAATTCTGAGGAAAAGGACTTTTTTTAATGTTCATGTCCATGATATATCAACACACGTATGAGAATGAACTGTTTAAAAGTGATATAAAGTTGATGAAAGTATGAAAAAAAATTGCCCGAAAACCTAATCTAATTTAACCTAACCTCTATATCTAAAAATGAATGTTTGTCTGTGTGTCCTCGGTATTCTGGAAAATTACTCTTCCGGTTTCGCTGAAAATAGCACAGTTTGTTCTTATTGGCGCCGGGAAGGTTTAGAGAGTAGTTTGAATGAAATCCAATATGTAAAACTGTTGCTTTAACCTTTTAAAATTAGTATGGAAAACATTGAACCTGTCATGTTGTATCGAGGTTAGCCCATAGATATACCACTCTGGTTAGCCATAGATTACATATTCATAAGAAGAAGGTTTGTTTGGGTAGAATATTTTCAAAATGGATATATAAAAGTACCCCTCCACCAACTTTATTTAAATCATGTGACTGCCGCTGTATTCGACGATTCGCCGAAGGATAACAAGTATATCTGTAATTTGTACTCGTGAATTTCTGATTGAACCCCCAGTAAAAAAGGCTACAAACCGCCACTGCTTCGGTGTGTCCCAAGGGTATTTATTGAAACACAACAATAATTGGTTAATTGGTTTCCATTAGCAAATTATCGATTACATTATTTGTTATTTTTAGCAGATACGGTTCAGGTAATTTATGAAATGGTTAATAGGTCAAGGCGTAGTTTCAACAAAACGTCAGTTTCCCTTTGGAGCTGTGTTGCGCTGCCTCCTCCATGTTGAGCCACGTTTCAAACAGTCTTGCAGTATCCAGCATCTAGGAACGACCCTGAAGATGAACACTGCAACGCCGACTTCTTAACAAATGTCAAGGTGACCCAATCCCTAAAATTCGAACGAAATCACGCACTCCTTATGCACAAGGCGATAAAGTTGAAATTCCCGCTGAACCCCGGCCACACGTTTCGATTTACGCAAAAAAAACATCACCAAAAGGCATAACTATCAAAAATTTTACCCCTAATATTCTAAAACACTTATTTCGTCACAATGAAAAATACAAAAAATATTGGAAAAAGGGTTCGTAAGTAGGAGATTTTGCACTTTAAATATTTTTTTTAAGTCTGATACTTTATTTTTTTCTGGGCTTATAAAAAGACTCATCAAAAAAACGCTTTGTTAAACGAAAGGCCAAAGTGTGTTCTACTTGCAGTATTTAATTAAATCATCTATGATATTTCTAGGCCATCAAAATTTCAAACCAAAAACACGTGATTTTACATTACTTCCCATTACATCGCCTTAAAAGGAAAATAGCACAACACGGCTCGCCCCATTGACCGGAAAATTCAAACTCATTACAGTTGGTTGAGTTGAGTCGAACACAGTACATGCAACTGACGCCAGAATGAATAGACTTGTTAACGCACCATTTGGACGGCTGGAGGCAAAGGTCACGTGACACTCATTTTGCCACCAGCTTAGTTCACTGCCATCCACGTTTGTTTCGCGTGATTTTGACTGCGGTAAGCAAATTACAAAACATTTATAAAAAAGGATTAAACTAAATACTTGTAAACATGCCGGACCTTTATACTTATTTGCTGTTTTACTTAAATTGGCTGCACGCCTAGCTCGCCCCTCGCCCCCTTTTTTCGGATTCTTCTCCTTGTGTATTGGAGCATCTTTATGTATTATTTGCTCTGTGGATGTATCCCACACGTATTACAAAAAAAATACGAATAAATTAACGATTTCGCTGGAAATCGAGAAGGAACTAAATTAAAGTGCAAGTATATATTTAAAAAAAATTGTTTTAATAGACTTTCCCTAAGTGCCATCGCAGTGGCTGGAATGGGTCAAATGACACTTCGGCACCAGCCTAGTTCACTGCCATCCACTTTTGTTTCGCTTAATTTTGACTGCGGTAACCAAATTGTAATAAAGGAGTCAAACTAAAAACTCTTAAAAAATATTCGGCTTTCGTAAAGAAAACGAAACTTTTTTTTTTGCTGTTCTGGTTAAATTGGTGACACGCCTCGCTCGCCCCTCTCCCCGTTATTTATGTTTTTTCCCCTGGCGTCTTAGGGCATCTCTATGTATTATTTGATCTGTGCTTATTACCTATATTAGTGGTACACAGCTTGTAATATTTTCGGCTTGATAAGAAAACTGCGTACAGTTTGGCCATAAAATGTAGACATTTAATAAAGCAGAACTACTTTTTGCATTACTATGGCGCCACCGGCTACTCTACTTGTCCTTGAAATTTATTCTACACAATTAAAAAAAAATCACATTCGAATTTTGCAGTTTTTTTGGAAACAATCCAAAAGTATCAATTATATTAACGTTTTTTAATTTATTATGTTGATCCGTGAATTAGATTTTGTTTTATTTTGATTTAAGGCTTTATGTACCTCCTTGAAATTTGACGAAAAACTAGATAACGCCATCTGTTGGCTACAGTCGTTTGTAGTAGGAATTTCGAGATAAATCCACCTTCAAAATCTTTGATACATTTACATTTCAGAAATACAAAAAAATCGCCATTCCATGTAATGATCTTCCTTGCAGAGCGTTAAATAATAAAAAGTTTAAATATATTCTTAGAATATGATTTAGAATCATCTCTTTCACAAAGTACCACTAATTTCTGAAGACCGTTTGGTTAAAGTAAAAAATATGCACTTGACCTTTTTAAACTTATTTTAATTTTCCTATGAGCCATCTTGGTGTTGTCAATTAAAACGTTTTTAACGATCGCAGCCCCTTCAATTTGTGTCTACTTTTAAATGTCGGACTGTACGTGTATCGTGCGGTTAGGTACCTACTTAGCGTCGGTGGGGCGGAAAGAGTTTTATTGTTTGCGTTGTCATTTTATGATTGATATCATAGAAGTTTTTTTTAAATATGAACTGTGTATATTTTAGGTTGTCCCGCTTTTTGTTCCTAAATCACGATTTTTTTTGTAATTCGCATGGTTAAAATCCCGTAACTGATCCGGCAACGTCTGGCACCTACTCTGATTATTTATTTTTTCACACTAAGGCCGCTCGCTGATTGTCCGCTAAGAAATCTACAAAAACCTCGTGCGTGATACCGACTGTCCACTGTGCCATATATTTCTATTGGTGCCAGTTCACGATGCAGAGGGAGGGGGGAGGGGGAGAGCGGTGCGACGTAGTTCTAGTATACAGCAAGCTGTACGAGATTTCAGTAGCTTATCCATATTATAGCGTCGCCACGGAACTTTCTATCATTTAATAATTCAATAACATTTATTTTACTTGAAAATCGCTTTTAAAATATTCTTGCTAATTTATAATTTAATTAAGCAGATCAAAAATATTACAAAAGCATTGTGAATAAATGTGAAATTCCACAATCACTTGGCTCACTCGACGGTATGCGAAATGCGGTAAAACAGAAATCTGCAATACCGACAGTTTAGTGGCTACAAATATACTGACATCTGCAGAACCGTTCGTGCTGTGAGACATCGCGCAACATTAGGCCGCTCTCTGATGGTCGGGTAATAAGATACTTCTCCACAAGCCTCTCCCCCATCTCCTTCCCTTACTGCAATACCTTCAGCCTCACAACATACCCCAATTGGGGATGCCATAGTTTCACTGGCTCCAGAAGGTTGGGAGCAGCTGGGACTCTGTCTGGTATCACTTGTAAAAAAAAACACCCCACCCATAGCACTATGGGCGAAAACATACTAGAATTTTTTTTCTTGAATTATTAAAAAAATATGTTACCTTCATCTGGTTCAGCATAGTTGACAGCTTGGAGAAAACTGTCCAGTTCCTTTACTGCGGGACTGGACAGGATGGGTCTACCGAGGGCTGCAGACGAGAGGAATGCCATCAGCATCAGTATGCTGCCCTTCATTGCGGAGGCCTGGCCCTATACTGGAAAATAAATAGTCTCAGTAAAGATATTGTAGCCAGTTCGATAGTCCTGAATTGCTATCCCTCATTGGCTCAAATTTTCTAACGAGGCGTACCAGGCACATTACGCTTCTTCATGTAGAACAACACTAATGCAGCAAAGAACTCGCCAATTATTCGCGCGATCACAACATATATCCAATACCAACATATAAAAAATACACTTATTTTTTTTTTCTTTAAACTTTTATTCATAGTCAATTTCTACCTATTGATTTCATACCTTCTCTACACTTCTCCACATCACCTCTCCACAAACTTTCTTTATTTTCATTATTTTTAGTTACATACAGATTCATTGGTTAAGAAGCATTCTTACCGCAGACAAAATGAATAAGATATTGTATGAACATACGTAATAGGTTCTTTAACAATGTAAATTTTAAAATACCAACACCATTTGTAATAAAATGTACTGTGTATGTCTAAATCTCTACATGTAAAAAATAATGTTCGTCTGTGTGTCCTCGATTTTCTCGCCAATTACTCGACATGTTTCGTTGAAATATCACGGTTTATTCTTATTAGAGCCGGGAAGGTTTAGAGAGTAGTTTGAATCCAATGTGTGAAACTGTTGCTATAATGTTTTAAAATTAGTATGAAAAACATTGAACTCGCCATGTTGTATTGAGATGATCCCATAGATATATCACTCCTGTTAGCCATTGATTACATATTCAAAATAAGAAGGTTTGTTTGTGTAGAATATTTTCAAAATGCAAAACACAACCGAAGAAATAATTATTTGGAAAGAAATATGATTTAAAAAAAATAATGATTCTTTATTTAGAGATAGTAATATTCATCACAAGACGTTACTTTCGCTGACAAATCAATTTTGGCACACAAACGACAAGGAAGAATTCACATCTTCATAAATTTATTCCAAAATAAATAAATAATTCCTAGCAAGGTCGGATACACATCAGCTAGTAAATAAATAAATAAAATCTAACCGATTCCTTTGTTGTATTCTATTGTTCTGTGTAGGTAAAGAAGTAAGGGTTACGCTTTTAGTTGAAATTAATTCCACGCTAACGACAAGACTCTTCTTGTATCGCTTATTACGACAATTTAGATTTAATCGAAGATCTAAATATAATTGTTATTCTGTTTAATTCGTCGAACGCCATTTAATATATTTTTTTAAATTTAATGTAAATCAAATTTAATAATGTTATTATTAAGTTTTGCGAGTATTTTCAGTTTTTATTATTGTGACAGCTGTTTCGGCGTTCAAGGCCATTTTCAAACTGCGGTTAATCCACATTGTGACGACTTATTTATATGATTTTATTCACTCCCACCCCATTCTAATTTGGACGGGTTTTAAAAAATAATGATTTATTATCGGTAAAAACCGATTTAGTTAGAAAATAATTAAAATTCTCCATACTGAGAAGCGGTGAGTATATAAGTTTCCTTACTTTATTAATTAATGTTATATTGGGATTCTAGAACTTAATAATAACATTAAATTTGATTTACATTAAATTAAAAAAAAAAGATCTAAACATATTTGCAAAGAAATTGTAAATACCATAATTATTTATATCGATTTTCATCTTATAATTTCCAATCAGTGGCGTACAAAAACGCTGAAAAGCAAAAGCCCTAAGAAAAACGAACCAAATAAAGAAATACGACAAACTGATCAAAATGTATTAATCCATGATTTTGGTAAAGAACCTCCTTGTACGCCCATTTATTCCGCTGGCCACCCAGAGCAAATAATACATAGAGATGCCCTTACACTAAATGGGAAGAAAGCGAGATAAGAGGGGCGAGCTAGGCATGCCGAATATTTAAGGCGATGCAATGGGACGGCCTCCATGGTCGAGGGGTAAGGCTCTCGACTATGAATCCGAAGGTCGCGGGTTCAAATCTCGGCGTGTGCAAGTAAATTTTATTGAATTAATTTGTGTTGTTTCACAATTAATTCATTTAAAAATAATATATAGTATATATGCGCGCGTTCCAGAGTGGAAGATACTCTCCGTATCGCCCTGGTGAAAGACCACCATTCAGAATTGAAACGTTGCTTGAAATGGCTTTTAGCCGTGTTTAGTGACCAGATCTGAATAGCCAGGTATTTCCCCACCTCCTTCTTCCCATTCTCCTTCCCCTCCCCAATACCTTCAGCCTCACAACATTCCCCAATCGGGAATGCCATAGTCTCACTGGCTTCAGACGGTTGGGAGCAGTTGGGACTCTTGTGCAGTATTCATATATAAAAAATAAAAAAAGGGAAGTAATGCAAAATCATGTGTTTTTGGTTGGAACACACCTTAGCCTTTCATTTAACCGGCATTTTTTTTGGTGAGTCTTTTAAAAGCCTAGAAAAAAATAAAGTATCAGACCTAAACAAAAAATTTAAAGTGCAAAACCTCATACTTACGAACCCTTTTTTTAGATATTGTCATATTGTTCAATTTGGAAAAATTAAGTTTTTTGAATATGACCAAAAAACATTTTCAAATTTATGCCTGACCTTTACAAAATAAAATAAAACACGCATTTTGGTGATATTTTTTTTGCATAAATCGAAACATGCGGCCGATGTTAAGTGGGAATTTTAACCTTTTCGCTACCTGCATAAAGAGTGCGTGAATTTGTTTGAAGTTTAGGAAGTGGATCGCCTTAAGTAAAAAGTATTGGATTGTTTACAAAATATTTTGTTTTCATAGATGTTTTATAATTTGCTTATCACAGTCAATATCATGCTAAACAAACATGGACGGCAGTGAACTAGGCTGGTGTCAAAATGGGTGTTACGTAACCTTTGCCTCCAGTCGCCGAAATGGTACTTACGGCAATGGTCTTTTAATTCTAACGTCAGTGATTGACCACAACAACCGGCAGGAGGTGAAAATAAAATAACCGTTTTAAAATATTCAATGAATAACTACACACAGCCTAGCTTTTGTCATAGAACAATGCACGCCACTGTTACTGACATACCTAAATATATTCACAAAATATTTTAATTGGTACATTGAAAAATGCATGCAAGATGCCCATTTCTTGTGCACCGGAATAAGACCAACGAGCGGGAAAGCTCAAAACCCCGAAATGAAAAAATTCAATGCACGTTTTAAAATTTTGAGTATTATGTTTTCGACGAGTGTTTGTTCCAGTTGAACTTTGAATCTAGTTTCGCCAGGAACGAGCATCGAGGCGAAGAATTTCACGACAATAATATTTTTATCAACAATATTTAGGTAACATTAGCGCGTTGCTTCACCGATTCGGTTGAATACACCGCCAGCTGCAGCAATTTATTCAATCTATCATCAGCGTACAACCCTTGGAGAACCTCCACTCACGTCGGTCTCCTACTGTTTCCTCAATTTCTAAATGCAGTGTTTATTTTGATTTTGATTTGATTGGTATACAGAGTTCCTAAACTAAAAGTTTTCTGACTCTAGCATAATTAAAAATGATTTTCTAATGATTCTTTACTTTTGATTTTTTTTTGTGGTGAGTGGGTGAATTGAAACTTAATATCTATACAGCAATTTTAGGGGCAGAATTTTACTCCTTACGGATGATTGATTTAGGTTTCTTGTATTTAAATATTTCATTCTCGCTGTATTTAGCGAGATTGTTTATTGATGGGTTTTCATGACCGGCTAGACCGGCATAAAACTTTTCAGAATGTGTTACTATAAGATCCTTTATCAGAGGAATGTTTGTGTCATTGTGTAGAGTGTTAACCCTGATCCACTTAGGCGCATTCAATACTAATCGAATGGCTTTGTTTGGCAGGGTTTGTAGTTTATTAATGTGTTTGTGAGCTGCGTATCCCGAAATGGGAGCAGCGTAAGTAAAT